>JAMPIV010019316.1:357500-505204 GCA_024509875.1 Oreohelix idahoensis
GCGTTTACAGCGGTGGTCTTTCACGGCGAAGGTACGAAACACCGTTGCGTCACGTTCCAGTCTACCCAGCTGTAAATGTATAACTGACCCTGCTCTTGAGCTAGGATAGGCAAAGGCAGCGGGGAGGGGAACTGGTCACAAGCTGGATTTAGTAAAATGAAGACTCTCTAACACATCAATCTCCTACGGCAGTAACGTCTATAGGACCATCTTTACCTTTTTTTACATTATTGTTTTATATTCCAACGAGCGGGGTCGGCAACAATCGATCGCACTACTGTAGATCACATGGGACTATTTGGCATAGTGCTGGGTGACCCACTTCCCCAGGGGGGAGAGAAAAAATTAAGAGAAAGATATTTCGGATTAGCAGTCTTCCGCCAGTATTTAAAGCGTGGTATTCCCCTGATTAACGCATTTTTAACGCCTTCCCAGTTGCAGAAAAGTAATTTTCTCTTTGAAGTGAAGTTAACATTACATTAAATATAATTTAGTTTGAATTTTCCGCCTTGGCCGATCCCAAGCCCGGCTGAAAAAAATGAGGGGGGACAGTATGCGTCAAGGCCGGGATGAGGCAGCCCCTCCACCTTGTAAAGGCACAACAGGCCAATCAACTGTTTGCCTTAAAACTGATTACAGCAAACGACAGAGAGAGAACCTGTCTGATCTTAAAGACGTCTAACTGGCACGGATTACGGGCCTCTACACCCCAGGGTCACCATCACCAGAACCGCCATGCTATGGACCTCAGAAGGACGGCGAAAGAGAGGCAGAATAAAGATAACCTGGCGAAGAACTGTGGAGGCTGAGGTGCAAAGCATGAACCAGAGTTGGGGCACGACACGAAGGATGGCCACTGACCGAGCAAAATGGGAACTGCTTGTTGCTGCCCTACGAGGCGACACTAAGCGTGATGGCCACTGACTGCTTTGTCAGTCATGGGCTAAGGATGCAAGAAGAAGACACCCCAGGGTAGAAGATGAACGACTAAGTAAGAATATTGAATTTTCCACCGTTAGTCGATGAATAAGCAGGAAGCAGATCACTGGGCAGAGATAAAAGTTATCTATAGGCTGAACTTATTTCAAAGTTCTAAATTCTTGGAAACTTGACATCAGTCGTGATTTTATCTAGGTAAATCTTTAGAGAGCGTCTGATTGGCAGAGCGGTTAGAGACCTTTTCTCTCGCGGCACAATTATCAGGTTCCGGGATCGAAACCTGGCCGTGTGACGCTCCAGTCTACCCAGTTGTAAATGGGTACCGGATCCTGCTCCTAAAATAGCAACACGAGCAAGTATACCAGTCACAGGAATGACGGGAGAAGAATTAAAACCCACTTTCAGTATCTGCAGCACATTTAGAAGACTCAGAAGGTGGAATAGGTATATAGAGTGTAATTTGACTAATAACATAACGGCTATTAAACCGCAACTTCTATTTAGTAAATGTACAATCAATACCCTTTAGCTCCCCAAGGAACATAAGCCATCAACAAACACGCTTTGTAAATTAACGATTATCATTAGCAGTTTATGCCTTTGTGGCCGGTGTCTTGAATAAACCTAGATCGACAGCTTATATTTTCAGAAGGGAGAAGACCAGTATAAATGACGATCCAGTATAGCATGTATGAAGGTAGAGACATACATTAGCAAGAAACACAATATGACAGCACACCACACGGCATTGCAGGAACTGGACAGGAAACCTAGCACCCATTTAGGAAAGTCTGCATTTTTCATGTTGTCATATCTTATATTCCCATGTTGTCATATCTTATATTCCCATGTTGTCATATCTTATATTCCCATGTTGTCATATCTTATATTCCCATGTTGTCATATCTTATATTCCCATGTTGTCATATTTTATATTCCCATGTTGTCATATCTTATATTCCCATGTTGTCATATCTTATATTCCCATGTTGTCATATCTTATATTCCCATGTTGTCATATCTTATATTCCCATGTTGTCATAGCTTATATTCCCATGTTGTCATATTTTATATTCCCATGCTGTCATATCTTATATTCCCATGTTGTCATATCTTATATTCCCATGTTGTCATATCTTATATTCCCATGTTGTCATATCTTATATTCCCATGTTGCAGAGACATTCGCTAGGACAGGCTTGATATGTGAGTTGACAGTCACATCTGTAATATCATACTCAAAACTCCACATAGATTTATTTCGCCTACATTGAAATCTGCAACTTGTGCACACAAGTCAACTCCTGAACTGAAATCTGCAACGTGTGTATACGGGACAGCACCTGGATTGAAATCTGCAGGTGGAGCACACATGGCAACACCAGAAGTGAAATCTGCACGTTATTGCACACATGTCAACACCTGTACTGAAATCTGCAGCGTGTGACCACATGTCGTCACCTGTACTGAAATACACAGGTTGTGACCACATGTCACCACCTGTACTGAAATCTGCCGGTTATGATCACATGTTACCACCACCTGTACTGAAATCTGCAGGTTATGACCACATGTCACATCATGTACTGAAATCTGCAGGTTATGACCACATGTCACCACTATGCTGAAATCTGCAGGTTATGACCACATGTCACCATCTGTACTGAAATCTGCAGGTTATGACCACATGTCACCACCTGTTTTGAAATCTGCAGGTTATGACTACATGTCACCACCTGTACTAAAATCTGCAGGTTCTGACCTCATTTCATCACCTGTTCTGAAATCTGCAGTATATGCGCACAATTCAACACCTGAATTAAAATCTGCAGTATATGCACACAATTCAACACCTGAATTAAAATCTATATTTTGTGCACATATGTCAACACATGTACTGAAATATATAGGTCGTGCACATATGTCAACACCTGTACTGAAATATATACGTCATGCACATATGTCAACACTTGTACTAAAATATGCAGGTTCAACATTTATGCCAACATCTGATTTTAAATCTGCAGGTCGTGCACAAATGTCAACATCTAAATTCAAATTCGCAGGTTGTGCACATACGTTAACACCTGTACTCAAATCTGCAGGTTGTGCACACATGTCAACACCTGTAATGAAATATACAGGTTGTGCTCACATGTCAACACCTTTACTGAAATATACAGGTTGTTCACATATATCAACACTTGTACTGAAATATGCAGGTTGTACTTAAATGCCAACATCTGATTTTAAATCTGCAGGTTGTGCACACATGTCAACATCTGAATTCAAATTTGCAGGTTGTGCACATATGTTAACACTGTACTGCAATCTGCAGATTGTTGTGCACACATGTCAACATCTGTACTAAAATCGGCAGGCTGTTCACACATGTCACCACCTGCACTGAAATATGCAAATAGTACACACATGTCAACACATGTTATGAAATCTGCAGGATGTGCACACATGTCAACATATGCATTGAAATCTGCAAGATGTGCACACATGGCAACACCTGTACTGAAATCTACCGGCTGGTGTACAAAACTCAACACTTTTGTTAAAAATCTGCAGTTTTAGTGCACCAAAGTCGACTCCTGTATCGAATCTACGACGTCGTGGCTATAAATCAACACCTGTATTCATTTTGCAGACACAAACGAACCCCCTCATCCCACCTCCAACCCTAAATTTTTTTTTAAAAGAAAAAAAAAATTCCATCTTCCCATCTTTCCCTCATCCAACCATAAGACCACACCGACTCTTGTAGCACATTTGTGTCAAGTTTGTTAACAGCTGTTGTAAACCGGAGTCAATGTACGGTTTCAGTACCCCAGGTTCCCCCCACATTCTAAACTTGGTTTGGCTGGATAAACAAAGTTACATTTCTGACAAGCAGGACATAAACAACATTTAGACTAGCTGAAAGCGGTTTTCGGAGCACACATTTTGTAATCAGTCTTCCACCCGGGTTTGTTTGCTTGTTTTCCACATCGATGTATGGAAAGTGGTGGAGAAGTTGATCTTGGCCGATGGACATTCAAGAACGACACACACACACACACACCACACGCACACATCCTCAGTTTATTAAGGCAAAGGTAAATATAGTCCCATAGAACAGTGCTCTGCAACCTGTGTGCCTCGGCTCACTGGTGCACCGCGGGTTTTCTGCCTGGTGTGCCGTGACACCAGACGGAATACAGCATATAATGGTATACAAAATTCTATGTTATGATAAAAATATTACAAAAAGAAACCCACACGTACAATTTTACAAATAATACGTTAAGTTATAATCATTCACAAGCGCGTCACACACAAATTATAGAGCGTTGTCGTATGATTGCAGTGAATTTTTAAATATTTACCACACTCTACTGCTTAAATATTATAGTGTGCTGTGGAATTTTTGCAGGGCGCTGAAGTGTGCCAGGAAATATAAAAAAGTTAAGGAGCATTGCCACAGAAGATATAACCAGGACCGGATTATCCATTAGGCTAAGTAGACTGAAGCCTGGGGGTCCGGATATCTTGAGGGCCCTGGCATACATTGAAATGAATAGATCAGCGGTTTTCAACCTGTGCGCCGCGGCGCCCTGATGCGCCATGACTGACGGTCAGGGGAGCCATGGACTCAAAAAGGTTGACAACCGCTGGCATAGATGTATGTACGAAAAGAAAATTTTGGCATTGATGCGCATAGAATCTTCTATTCTTAGAAAAAAAATGATTTCTTTCCAGTTATTGAAGAAATTGTTGAAAGAAAAACCAGAATAACTGTTCAATAAAACGTGATTATTGTGTTCACTTTAATAATAATAATAAAAATACTAATAAACATTAATACAAAAATAATTACTAATAAAAGAGGTAAGCAATGCTAATAAACTAATATACCAGTCTATTAATAATACTATATAGTATATACCATCACATCCTAAGGGCTTTGAAAAAGACATTAAAATTATTGCGTATTATGTTAAAAAGGCGTGGGGGTGCAAATATCAAAAAGCCTACAAGCCATTTTTGGCTTAATCCGGCCCTGGGTGAAAGATGAATCCCAGAAGTGAAGAGAAGAAAAGCCCAGGAAAAAAGTAGCATTCCATAAATAGAAAAGTAAAAGTATTGTGTGCAACAACTCTTTGTTAATGCAAGTAGCGAAGAGAGTTCTTCAGTGTTATGTACAACCAATCTTCACATACGGAAGTCAGTCATGGAAAAATTAGTATACAGAAGGGAAAAATACTAAAGGTCATAGATGTAGTGTTACAGAAGAATGTTAACAATACCACATACAGATGAAAAGAGTAATCAGGATGGCATGACATTGGTTAATGTGCAAAGGAAGCCTTATTACTCAAGTTAGAAGGAACCAATCCACTTTGTCTTTGGGTATGTTTTGAGGAGAAGAAAGCTAGAAAATATTGTGACAATAGAAAATATTGTGACAATAGGAAATATTTAACGAAAAAGAAAAAAGAGAAGATACTAGACATTTTGACATCGTGGCATGGAAAGAAACCAACAACAAAATTGATAAACAGAAATGGAGATATGAAGCTGTGGAGAGACATCATCGTCTACGCCAAGGGTTCTCATCCTACTTTTGCTCATGGCCCCCTTCTGATCCTCAGTTACCTCTGTATAGTCGCTGTTACCTAGAACAACAGTTACTTTACCATCTAACCGTGACCCCTTAGAAATTTCGCATGGCTCACGTTGAGAATCACTGGTCTACACCATCAAACATGGTACTAAGAAGAAGAAGAAGAAGAAGAAGAATTTAACATTCACCTTCTACTTAACTAATCTGCGTCTGAAGCATAATGACATAATTATCGATGAGATACTAACGCCATAACCTACATCTTCTGTTTCCAGAGAGAAATGAAGAAAAAAAAAAAAACAATATAAATGAACCAGAATTATTATTATCTCTCACCCGGGACCTGCAAAATTCGTTGACCTATTTATTCTCGTTGCATTTAAAAAATAAATCGCATTTCCCCAGATATTCATTACTCATCCAAGATGTCTGTCTGTAATCACGTTCGCATAATCGCGCAATTTGAGCGACCTGTGATATAAATAATTAGCCAATCGTTGCTTTTCAATATTTGAATTTTTGTGATTACAAAAACAGCGTTGTTTGTATGCGTTTTTGTTTAAGTATAGCATCAGTTTTAAATTGTCTACTAGTATCTGGCCGCCCATTGAAACGTGAACCTTTTCTGGCCGTCTGATGCTGTTCCACATCATTCTTAGCTATTGATCTTTAAAATACCCTTGATGTGCACCCTTTATACTAATAATAGTATTATTATTATTGTTACGATTATTATTATTATTATTAGTTCTTCTACGTGTAGAAAGGACGAAAGACCGGAATTTTGCGCCTATTTTCCCAGGCACTCGTGATGGAAGTTCAGTTTTTTTTTGGGATGATATATTTGGACTAAGTTCTTGGTATGTTTTGTTCGAATTTTATATTTTTTATTAATCCTCACTCAATTTACTTTACAACTACAGTAGAACTCCATTTATCCGAACCCCATGGGACCGAGCATCGTTCGGATAATCAAATGTTCGGATAATTGGATTACATAATGTATCGAGTACATGTACACATATTTCTAAAAATAATTAACCATCACAAGGAAAATACACTATAAAACATATTTACTTGTACTGTAATAATAATACCCACACTGTATTAGATCACTGTATCACCAAAATCTTTTATTACACTGCAGTGCATGTACTACAGTACTTGTATTAATTATTTTTGTTAAGAAAGAGAAATATTTTCAAAATAACATTACAAACGATTCAAAACCAGGCGCAACTTACGTATATATGTACTTGCACAGATGTAGCCCACTATTTAAAATAATGAGGAATCCTCTTTTGCACCAAACTGGATAGTCTCCTTTTGGCTGCTAAGTCCCGCATTCTCTTCAACAGCAGAAGCTGTGTAGGACAGCTGTCATCTTCTTGCTCGTACCAAGCAATCGCTGTTTCTAGTGCTATAAAGGCCTCTTCAGGACTTGGTCGACGTTTTGGTTTTTCTTCATAATCTACAAGTACATCATGTACTTCTGAGGAGTCTTCATCATCGGTCACTACATGTATTTGGTTTTCTTCTTGCACAAAAGACAAAATTTCTTCGTCATTCAAAAACTGAAAACCAGAATCATTATCATCTTCTAGCCACATGTGTACATCATCTTTGTCACAGTCCGAAAATCCGGGCATTGCTTGAAACAGTTCCACAACTTCATTTATACAATCATCATTTGTGTCCACTGCAGTAGTTTCATTTCCTCCTTTTTTCCCAAGCAATCTACTCCAAGCCTTGTTGAGATTATCTTGTGACAGGGTGGTCCAAGCATCAGCTAACATATAGCAGCAGTCTTTGAGATTAAGCTTTTTGGAAAACGCCACCACACTTTCTTCATCTTCAGTCAACAATAAACGACGCAGGACTTCCTTCTTGTACATCTTTTTAAGCTTTGCTATAACACCCTGATCCATTGGTTGAATCAGTGCTGTTACATTGGGAGGCAGAAAAATTACTTTAAAATTTGCATCAACTGCATTCAATGTATCCGTCTCTGGATGAGATGGTGCATTGTCCAGTAGAAGAATTACTTTTTCAGTTTTCTTTTCTTGTTCTCTCAACCTCTTCACATTTGGGATGAACTGATTTGTATACCAATCAAGAAATATTTCACTATTCATCCAAGCACTCTTCTGTGCTTTGTAACACAATGGGAGACATGTCACATTCTTTAAACAACGTGGTTTTTTGGCTTTGCCGATCATTAGCACCGGTAAACGATGACTTCCACTGGCATTTGCGGCTACCAAAATTGTTACTCTCTCTTTGCACTTTTTAAACCCAGGGGCAGCTGCTTCGCGCTGAGATGCAAGTGATTTTTGAGGCAATGATTTCCAGTATAAGCCAGTCTCATCGGCATTATACACATCATCGAGTGAATAACCTTCTTCTTCCAAAAAAGCCAAGAATGTTTCTTTAAAATTTTTAGCGGCAGTTGCATCGCTAGATAAAGATTCCCCTTGAATCTCCAATTCTCGTATGCCATGACGAGATTTAAAGTTTCTTAACCATCCCTGGCTAGCCTTAAAGTCAGGAGGACCGTCAAGTTGATTGTTGAACTGAAATGCCTTTTCACACAACAGAGAACCAGAGATAGGTTCCCCTTTGCTTCTTCTTTGCACAAACCATATATACAAAGCCTCTTCCAATTTCACATCTTTCGCATTTCTCATGGTTTTACGTTTCTTCGACCCATTTTCACTATCAAATTTCGATGCAAAACTCATAATTTCTTCTTCTTCCTTGTTCGCCCTGAAAAGGACGGTGGTTGCGTTGTGTCTGTTTACGCCGTAGCTGTGATATCTGCACCTTTCGGTCGACACATCCGACTTCAGCATGGCATTTTTTAGGGACCGGGTTTGCCTTCCCATTGCGATCTGTACTCGCTCAGCCAGACTGCACTGATGCAGACTGTTTCCAGGACCACCACGTGGAGGTGGAGTACGGTCTTAGTCAGCTCTGGTTCGCTGACTCTGATGCAAGCAGTCAAGCTATGGGTCGCTGATTGCATTCACCATTGCTGCATCTTTGGGTCCCACTCATAATTTTATCCTTGTTACTTTTGATGTCAGAGACGGTAGCTTTCCCAACATTGAACATCCTCGCAAGTGAAGACACAGTTTCACCTTGTCCTAGTCTCTTGATAATTTCTGTTTTCGTTTCAATTGACAAAACATTGCGGTTCCTTTTATATGCTTTAGGCCTACTGGAAGATGCCATATCGCACAGAGAAATACTTGTACACCAAAATTATTCTGCTGTAGTAGCAGACACAATTATTTTAAGTTGAACTGTCTGTTTAGCCAGTGTTCTACCTAGAACGCACACGTACACTTTATTGGTAAACCAGATATTAACTGACTTTATGATCTAACTGACTTCCTGTACGTAAGCGACCGACCATTAGCCCATCCCATTCTCTACAAATTGTTCGCACACATTTGAAGTTTGCCGCATCAAAAGATTCAGAATTTTAGTCTAACGTGACTGTGGCATCTGATTTTTTTTTTTTTTTTTTTTTTTTCTAGAACAAGTGTTCGGATAATTGGATGTTCGGATAATTGGGGTTCTTATAAATGGAGTTCTACTGTATGTATAAAACTACCGAACTTGTTTCAAAAATGTTCCATTTATTTTGATAAGATCTGGATGCCGTTAGATAATTTAAAATAATTAAGCAGTAATTATAAATATTAAGAAATGAGAAGGAGACGCTGGAAATAGTTAGGACAGACATTGAGAAAAGCTGTTGATAGCATTACATGACATTCACTGTTCTGAAATCCCCAGGGTAAGAGAGGTAGAGGAAGACCAAAGAGCACATAGAAAAGAGAACAGGAGACAGGCATAAAAGAGTTGAAAGGTTTGGTTACAGACGTGGAAAGAACTAACCCTTAAACTTTAATGCTATGTGAAAAAAATGGAGGCGACAGAAAACTCCTTGGTCCTAACAGTGGGAAACTCACAACGTCATGTGAGAGTTAAACCTCAAAATTTCCAAGTTTTCTGTTTTGTTATTAATTGGAATTAGCGATACTTACAACTGTTTGCTCCTTGCCTTATTCTCCATCGAGAATTAACTTAATTAGCGTTGTGAACAAAGATCACCTACTCGCGATTACATGACAGGTTCCTGTCAGTGATGTCTTTGTACACTTCTTCTTCGTTCGTCCTGAAAATGACGTTGGTTGCGTTGTGTCCGTTTACAGCGAAGCTGCAATATTTGAGCCTTTCGGCCCGACACATCTGGTTTCAGCATGGCATTTTTGGGACCGGGTTAGCCTTCCCACTTCGATCCCTTCTCACTCAGCCAGACTGCAGTGATGCAGCCTGTTTCCAGGACCCGCACTTGGAGGTGGAGTAGGGTCTTGGTCAGCTCTGGTCCGCTGACCCTGACGCAGGCAGTCTAGCTATGGGTCGCTAACTGCATTCTTCACTGTTGACGCATCTTAGGTTCCTTCTTTGTACACAATTTTTCATCTCTTTATTTGCTGACACAATCAAGTGTCAATTGACTTCACTCACGACAGAGAATCGTGAAGTTAACTATTACCGGAAAAACTGGTTTAGGTTAGTAAAGATTAAATTTGTTCAAAACCTGACACTGCGACGTTTTATTTATTGTCGTGGAAAATGTTAATCGTAATTGAAATGTCTGGCATTTACATTTGATGGCACGTTAGCATCTGATTGGATAAGTAGTATTTGGGGTATGAAAACAGTTGTTTAATTTGCTGAATCTACAACGTTGCTTTGCAACGCTCATTGCTACTATTCATCTATTTCGTAGCATGGTATCAGCGCCAGGGGAACTCATCACATCAAGTTTTCCGCGCTATGAACTGCCACATCTGGCAAAATCAACATTTTCTTAGATATGTCCTTCTATTCTGAACGTTATCTCGTTCTTCTCATTGGATTTTATCCTTTTTCTTATGCCCATCATGTTTATCCGGGTCTTCCGCTGGTTCGCTCCGTTCGTTCAACAACAGTGGTGAAACATTTTTGTTAACTGGTGTGTTCATGAATAAGAAAACAGTAGGTTACTTTTCGGGAAGGAAGGGGGGGGGTGCTCTGAGTTTTGGTAATATTGGATCGAAAGCTGAAACAGCTGCTTTGTACTCTCTTATACCTCCTCCATTTTTCTTAACTGCTGTCGTAACTCTATACTGGCGCAACTAAAACAGTAGTTGTCGCTGGGGATGACCTTTGGAATGTTATCAGGAAGGTCTCCAGAAGATAGAGACCAATTGGAGATAAAGACAAGAAGAAGAAATGCGAATGCTCTCCACTATATAGTGTTTTGTAATAAATTATGGGAGTGTTCTATTTCCCCACGACCTTAGCTTCTGCCCTCAGAACTCGATAAAGAAAGAGCCCCCAACCACATCCAAGTGTTGAATTTTACCTCTATATAAATATTTAACACTGACAGCACGAGTAATACATTAACGAACTAGGTAATGATCAACGTGGCTATATAGTTTATTAGTTAAATATATACACATATAGGGTTAGTAGAAAATAAAATTGATGGTGGCGAAAGACAATTCACACACACAGATGAGGCGTCAATACAGGTGTTGACATGTGTGCACTAACGTGCAGATTTCACTTCTGGTGTTGCCATGTGTGCTTCACCTGCAGATTTCAATGCAGGTATTGACCCGTATACATAAGTTGCAGCTATCAATTCAGGAACCTGCTGATTTCAGTAAAGGTGGTGGTAACATGTGATCATAACCTGCAGATTTCAGTACAGCTGGTGGCATGTGGTCACAACCTGCGTATTTCAGTACAGGTGGTGACATGTGGTAACAACCTGCGTGTTTCAGTACAGGTGGTGACATGTGGTCACAACCTGTGTATTTCGGTACAGGTGATGACATGTGGTAATAACCTGCAGATTTCAGAATAGGTGGTGACATGTGGTCATAACCTGCAGATTTCAGTACAGGTGATGGGATGTGGTCGTAACCTGTAGATTTCAGTACAAGCGGTGAGATGGTATCATAACCTGCAGATTTCAGTACAGGTGGTGACATATCATCATAACAGCAGATTTCAATACAGGTGCTGAGATGTGGCCATAACCTGCAGATTTCAGTACAGGTGGTGACATTTTGTCGTAATCTGCAGATTTAAGTGCAGATGACGACATGTGGTCATAACCTGCAGATGTCATTACAGGTGGTGACATTTGGTCATAACCTGCAGATTTCAGTACATGTGGTGACATGTGATCATAACCTGCAGATTTCAGTACAGGTAGTGACATGTGATCATAATCTGCAGATTTCAGTACAGGTGGTGACATGTGGTCACAACCTGCGTATTTCAGTACAGGTGATGACATGTGGTCACAGCCTGCGTGTTTCAGTACATGAGGTGACATGTGGTCACAACCTGTGTATTTCAGTAAAGGTGATGACATGTACTGAAATACTGTACAGAAATCAGCAGGTTATGACCACATGTCACCACCCATTCTGAAATCTGCAGGTTATGAGCACATGTCACCCCCTGTACTGAAATGTGAGCAGCCCCAACCACATCTAAGTGTTGAATTTTACCTCTATATAAATATTTAACACCGACAGCACGAGTAATACATTAACGAACTAGGTAATGATCAACGTGGCTATATAGATTATTAATTAAATATATACACATATAGGGTTAGTAGAAAATAAAATTGATGATGGCAAAAGACAACTCACACACACAGATGAGGCGTCAATACAGTTGTTGACATGTGTGTACTAACGTGCAGATTTCACTTCTGGTGTTGTCATGTGTGCTTCACCTGCAGATTTCAATGCAGGTATTGACCCGTATACATAAGTTGCAGCTTTTCAATTCAGGAACCTGCTGATTTCAGTGCAGGTGGTGGTAACATGTGATCATAACCTGCAGATTTCAGTACAGCTGGTGACATGTGGTCACAACCTGCGTATTTCAGTACAGGTGGTGACATGTGGTAACAACCTGCCTGTTTCAGTACAGGTGATGAAATGTGGTCACAAGCTGCAGATTTAAATACAGGTGTTGACATGTGTGCACTAACGTGCAAATTTTACTTCATTACAGGATTTGACGTCTGCACAACCTGCAGATTTAAAATCAGATGTTTGCATATATGTACAACCTGCATATTTCAGTACAAGTGTTGACATATGTGCACGACCTGTATATTTCAGTACAGGTGTTGACATATGTGCACAACCCATATATTTCAGTACATGTGTTGACATATGTGATCATAACCTGCAGATTTCAGTACAGGTGGTGACATGTGGTAACACATGTAAGGTAAGCCAATTCCCACACACAGATGAGGCATAAATAATATAGTTAGTTAAATATGAGAGTGAACCTATGTAAATATTGAAATGATGATGTGATATATCATGTGTTACCACACTGATGTCCAATCTACACTGTCTAAGTGTCTCTTAATTTTCCTCCATCGTATGATTATCCACAGGAATGCATAGATTGTCCAATGTAGGTGTATGGTATGTTGTGTGGGTTATCTCCAAGACAAGGACGTACTGATGAAACTTTTGTAGTAATGAGAACTTGGAAGATATACTGCTCTTCAACGTTTGGAAATTTCTCTAGCGTTGACAAACCGTAGACCGTTGTCTCAGGAAAATGTCTCCTGTTTGATCTTGAAAAGGCACTGACTAGACTGGAGCTCTTCGCGAAATGGTCTTCTGGTAACAAGTGGGTTTTGTGCAATGAAGCTGGTCTGCGTGAATTTACGTCGTGCAATATATGATGAAATTAGATCAAATCATTTCATGAACTGACGTAGTGAGTAGCTGAACGTGGTGATTTGAGCTTGATATCTTGGCGAATCAACTTGTTTTGTAAGTTATTTTGGTAGGTAGACTGATCAACTTGTGAGCATGTACTCTTGATTTGATTCAGGGAATACGCTTTAGAGTGAGTTGAACTTGATATAAATATGAGAAACAACGTGTACGTGCTTTAACTTGACTCAGGCGGTGAGCTGCCGAGTGAGTTGAACTTGGTATACGTATATAGAATCGAAATGTAAGCATTTGATAAACATGTGAATAAAATGCTGCGCAACCAACGTTTACAAATGCGGGCGTACAAATCTTCCGTGTAACATAGGAAGTGTTTGATGTCCTATCTTATGAATTCTGCTATCTGGACGTAGGCTTTACTAGCTTCGATCCGGTAAGACGCCAAGCATGCAATGTGTAGACTCAGACTTCTTCTGGACTTCTTTTCCCTCTGCAAATTCCTTAAGAACACTGTCACGGAGTGGTTCGAAGGCTTCGACAAAATTATTTTCAAATTCCTTACGTTTCTCTTTCTTCACATTTGTCTGTTTCTCTACAAAATTATTTGCACAAGCGTTCAGTTCTATATCAGTTTTTCAAGTCTCCACTAATAGTCCTGTCATTCTATCCAAAGGCTATCTTCTTTGCAAAGACACTAAAATGTTATTTCTTTAGGGACTTCAGTCCGATTTATTCGTTTAGTCGTAACACAGTGGTTTCCAGAGTATTATATTTCCGTGTTCAGTGGCCAGCTGAAGACGCCACGTTAAATCTTCTAAACGAGAGACGGGAAATAAGTAACTCTAGGCATGGGAACGAAGAACTTGCTTTAACTCCATGTGAACGAATGCTGAGTTTAGAAATCACTTGCTGATAACCGTTGGAAGAGAACGCACGCTTATAGAAGAGAGGTCTCAAGCAACACAAACTTGAGTATAACGCTATTCAAATTCTTAAGCTGCGGATAATAGTCATGAGCGGTAAGCAAACTCTCAGTATTCGATAACTTAGCTAACTCTAATATCAAGGGATAGTTAATTAATATAAAGTGTTAAATACTTAATATTGTGTTTTAATTTCTTTACATTAGATTGATAGCTATTTTGCTATCATGTGCTATGAATGTTATTATGTATATATTATAACGATGTAGGTACTTACTGATATCATAACATACTATTAATTATATTGGGCATATAATGAAGGAAGCTGTTGTGGACGAGTGAAGGAAACAAGATGTACAATGAACGAGTGAATGAAATAACTATCCTCCATTGCAGTCATGCATGGACGCACACGGCCAGTCTTGTATGCTTGTAACAATGGCTGCCCTGACTGACCCGACCAGTGTGAGACTACTGCTAGACAGGAATTTGTAAACAAACGGACAGTCCCCTTTAAGGAAAGGACTGACGTTAGGGTTCAGGTAAATATATTATTAGGCACATTCTGAGACGAAAAGTACAAAGTGACTGTAGTTAATATTTTTGTATAAAACAGAAGATTGATTACCTGTATTATTTTCCACAGCGCAAATGCAGAATCCTAGCCAGCTGTTTAGCAAAGAGAAGCTGATCTCTGGAATTCAATTTCTGTAATTTGTTGGGAGAAAACCGTCTAGTTGCTCAGTACTACAAGACAACTAATGCTTACTTCTCAAACCCTCCAGCGGTGATCACAGGTCAGCAACCCTGAGTAGTTTACAGCATATGAGCAATCTATCGCACCTAAGCAGTAACACCTCGTCACAAGCTCATCAAGATCACTAATTCAACTTCAAACCAGGTTAACAAAAAGCCTAGTCATCTATTGGACAGTAACCCACTGTTGGGTCGTTCATTCTAATGGTAAAGACCTTCATTACGCGAATGGTTGCAAAGGAACAAAAATGTCAGAAAATGTTCTTCAAAACGAACTCCAACAAGTAGTGTTTAACTGGTCACTTACTGGCAGCACACAAGTCTGTGATGACTGTACATATATTTTATTTAACGTGACACATACGGAGTGGAACACACAAGACGATCATGGTTACAGATTACAGATGCAAATGTCATACTTTAAAGTTGCTGATCATACTCTTAAATTCTTGGAGATTCTTCAACAATCAAGTCCTCTTCTATCCAAGTGAGCTGAGGATCACTTCTGTTACCCTCTAATATACATTTACAATGAAGTCCGTTGACCTTCTTCCAAGGACGTCTATCGTGGTAAACGGATTCATGTTCAAGGATCAATCTTTGATATCATACCCGTAAAATTCCCAGACTTTCTTCATACAATACTTATGTAGCATATATATAATCCAGACAAAGTCATACACGGCAATACAATCAGGTTAGAGTCTTCTGTTGACTAACCTCTCCCAAAATCCATGCCATGACTTTGGCATTGGCGAAACGGCATATTAAAACATGTGAAGCATACAAAATCAATTAACTTCGTTTCCTCGTAGGTATCCTCCCTCTACGGTAATTCAAACAAGGCAATCGACTCCGTTTGTCCATTCTAGGAATGACATACTACGATAGATTCCCGCTAGACCATAACTAGGAGCGGCCTGATACTTCAATTAAAATCAATAAACATTCAATGTGAAATGGGGCGACACTTACATGATACTTCCACTATTGGCTTCGACATGAAGATCAATATATATATCAATAGAAATAATGGCTTCCACAAACTTGCCACGAATACAAGAAATATTCCACGGACCTCAACATGGTCCGTACTGCCGCATACAAAACATGACGTCAGAAACCCTAAACTAGGTTACCCGTGCGTCCAAAGCAACTCACACTGCATTGTGCACGTCAGTGCGTGAATCAATCGAACGCACAAATAATATAACTATATTAAGACTGGTGCGTACATTTGGCAGGACCGAAGACTACCCCCTTAGGTAATAAATGTACGTAACAGCTCCCTTATTACCTCCCCTTAAAAAAATTAATTCTATTAATTTTTTTGAACTTAGTACCCGAGAGAGGTGAGTCAAAACTACAACAAGATATATGAAATGCATAAAGTTATACCATATTAAGAAAAGAATATTAAACGAAATCAATATAACTAAATGATAGTATGCATTAAAGCACACATCCACAATCGACCTACTTTGGAACGATGTGGTAATATTCGAAGTAAAAACAAGTTGAAAATGAAAAATGAAAAAACCATTAAAAAAAAAGATGATAATAAAATTCAACTAAGTTTTCAAAACAATTTGAAACATATGATTTCAAAAATGAAAATGAACAGCAACACTGATGATGATCAATGACAAGAGAATCAATAAAACAGAAAAATTGAAAATACAATGTGCAAAAATGAAGCAATGCAAAATTAAACACTTTAAGAATCAACACCCTTAATGTTTTCTAACACTAGTACGGTTGACTAGTGATCTAACAGTGAGATATCATAACTAAGACCCGTGAATGCAGGTATTACGTGACAACTAAGAAAGTTAGTATGTGTGTGATCCATAATCAATTAAATAGATTAAATTGAATTATTCTAATATATATATTTCTTAATTACTAACAAATAACCAGTTACTAATATATTCTAAGTAATTCCAATATCACTATCAATATGTCAATGTTCAGTTACAACTAGTTAGTAATCGACGAGACGATGTTCTCAATGTTCCATACACGATAAAATATATTCTCGAACACGATATGTAATGTAATATGTTCCATAGGAATAACAATTGTATATTTGTCGCTCTTAACAATGTTTACATACTAATAAAAAGTTACTGTAGTACCAATGTTCCCGTACTAATAAAATGTTACTCTAATACCACTGTTCCCGTTCTAATAAAACGTTACTATAGTATCAATGTTCCCGTACTAATAAAATGTTACTACACAAGAAGTAATGTTATAATCTATAAGTAAGTATATCATGAAAGTTATACTTATACGAATACTTCAGTTATATAACCAGTCTTTATAGATGTACTATCAATGATAATGTACAAAGTTATTCATGTTATCGGTGAGGATGTTTCAACATCTGGAAGTGGTTTAGTTTCGACAAGTTCGCTTGGGCATCTCGACAAACAGTCTGCGAACACATTCTTCACTCCAGGAATAGCTCGTATTTCAAAATTGAATGGTTGAAGCGCTATAGCGTAACGCGCTGACCTCGATGATTTAACGTTCTTCGTGTTCAGTGCAGTAAGAGCTTTTTGATCAGATTCCACCACAAAGTGTGAGCCGAGGAGGTAACGTTCCAGTTTTGTGATTGCCCATACTAATGCGAGGAGCTCTTTATCCAGAACGGAGTATTTGAGTTCGCTCTCCGTAAGTTTTCTGGACACGTACATCACCGGAAATAAGGTGCCGTTATATTCCTGCATCAAAACTGCAGCGATAGCGTAAGAAGATGCATCACTGCGAAGAATGAAAGTGAGATTTTTGTTAGGCAACCTCAAAAAAGGTTCATTTGAAAAAAATTGTTTTATATAGTCTAACGCCGTTTGGTGATCCTGCGACCACTTTATTACATTAGATGTGCCTTTCTTCAGTAGAGACGAAAAAGGTGCAGTTATAGTAGACAAATGAGGGATGAATTTTGAATAGAACTGTATTAGTCCTAAAAGAGATCTAACTTGTTTTTTTGTCTTAGGTGCCGAGATGTTTAAAATTTTAGAGACGTTACTGTCTTCTGTATACATGAAACCATGACCTATGCGGTGACCCAGAAATGAGATGTCATGAAAACCGACAAAAGCCTTTGACGGTTTCGCTGTTAAGTTATAATCCCGTAAGGTAGAAAGTAAAGCTTTTAATCCATGAATATGTTCATCCCAAGAGTCACTGAAAAGACAGATGTCATCTATATAAGTAATGACATCGGGACGATGAGACAATATGCGGCGCATCATGCGTACAAAGGTAGCTGGCGCATTCATTAATCCGAATGGCATAAAATTCCATTGAAAAAGACCCCGTGGCGTCGAGAAAGCGGTGAATGGCTTTGCTTTAGGAGTGAGTGGCACTTGCCAATAGCCCTTTGAAAGGTCAAATTTCGAAAAGAATGTGGCATGAGATAATTTCTCCAATAAGTCGTCTAAAAGAGGTAACGGTTCCGCATCGAATTTTGTAACTTTGTTTAATTTCCTGTAATCTACGCAAAGACGTATATTGTTGTCCTTCTTCCTAATGATTACCATAGAAGAAGAATATGGTGATGAAGATGGTTCAATTATATTTAATTGAAGCATCTCATCCAATTCCTTATCAACCTTATCACGAAAGTGTAAAGGGATAGGATATGGGCGAACTCGAATAGGCGTGTCGTCAGTCAGAATAATGTCATGTTGGATGACTGACGTATGACCTGGGATGTCAGTGAGAACATCCTCATACGAGTGTAGAATATTAGAGACTTGCTGACGTTGATCAGCCGAAAGAGTAGATGAGATTGTAACATCATTCCATTTCTCAGTGGAATGGAGTGGTACAACTGGTATTGGTAGTTGTACATCATCGAAAGAAGATTCTTCTTCTTGGATGACTGACAAACTAGAATAGTGTTGAATAGGAGGTGTAGGATCGTCAGTTGCCTGGAACACTGACTGTAGATAATCAGGACGTGAGTAATACTCCTTCAACATGTTAATGTGGAAGGTTTTATGTTTACCATTAACATCAACGATGTAGTCGACATCGGATATTCTTGAGATGATCCTGAAAGGACCTCTCCAGGTAATTAAAAGACGATTGTTATGCGCAGGGAGTAATACAAAAGCTTCGTCACCAGAAATAAGCTGGCGAAGACGTCTATACTTGTTTGCAAATAGACGAGCTTTTTCTTTGGCTTGTTCGGATGATGCAGTAGCTAGTCTACAAGCATCTATGATTCTCTTTCTCAGAGAGATCACATACTCATAAGAGGATTGAGTTTCCTCTTCAATATTCTCGTCAACCAATAAGTCGTGGATTAACGACATCGGACCGCGTGGTTGCATGCCAAAAACTAGCTGGAATGGAGAAAACCCCGTGGCTTGATTTTGTACTTCGCGATACGCGAACAGAGCAGCGGGTATGACCCGATCCCAGTCTTGGGGATGGTCTTGGGTCATCTTACCCAACAACTGCTTGAGTGTCCTATTGAGACGCTCAATTAACCCATTTGACATCGGATGATAAATAGAACTAAGAGATCTGTCTATACCTAATGTCTTCATAACTTGAGACATGGATTCAGAAATGAACTGAACCCCATGATCCGACAAGATTTTTCGTGGAAAACCAATGCGTGAGAAGATTAACATCAATGCCTCTGCTACACTGGCAGATGAAGTGTTCTTGAGAGGGATGGCCTCAGGCCAACGAGTGCACATATCAATGCACGTAAGAATATGCGTATGCCCTCTAGCAGATGGAAGCATCGGACCAATAATGTCTATAGCCATTTTATCAAATGGTCTAATCGGGATGTCCGCAGCTTGAATAGGAGCCGCATGAAATGGACCCCGTACCTTAACTTCCTGACATATCAAACAGGACCGACAATAGAGAGTGATGTCCCTATGGACGCCTGGCCAGTAGAATGCCGAAAGCACTCTGGATTTGGTACGCGAAAAACCCATATGGCCCGCACATTGCGAGTCATGCGCATGTCGTAATATACGAGATCTCATAGAGGATGGGACTAAGATCTGATAACATAAGGATGAATCCTTTTCCCGTATTACTCTAACCAAAATCCCATTTTTAAGTATAAAGTCATGTCTAGATTTTGCAAGTTTGTTGCTGGTATTCTTTTTGTTCACATACTGAAAAATTTTTTTTAATGAATCATCATTCTTTTGCAATGTTGCAAACAACTCCCGTGAAATAGGAGCATCATCATCACAAGTGGTATGAACTGTAGGTTCAATAGGTGTATCATGCGACATATTAGTAGCTTGCGCTCTAGTCACTACTGCATTTGCAGTTTGAATATGTCGCTCTTCCCATTCAGCAATTTGCTGTGGTGTACACTCTTTAATACCATGTATGCGACCAAGTATTACATCACAAATTGGATTCGGAAGGAGACATGCCTGGATCTTTCCTGAAAAAAATGGTGTATTAAGGTCAATAATAGCAGTGGGAAATGTTTCAACGGTGCCACCAAAAGTCACACACTTGACAACCCTGCCCGTGGCACAACTTGGGTTGATCAGCGAAGTCCGGACGCCCACAGTACTACAACCTGAGTCAAATAGGAGAGAGCATGAAATGTTGTTGACAAATCCCTTGTTAAACTTAAGAGAGCCCTGTCCCTGGTGTACTGACGCAGCAGTGGCCGTACAGACTACAGGTAGACTAGGCAAGGTATGTCCGCAACGCAGCGTCGTGATCGCCTTAGGCTGGAAAAGAGTCGAGCATTCTGGACAGTCTTTCACCTGGGTACAATCAAGAGAACAAGACATAGCATTGTGAGTTTCAGCTACTTTACCCTGTTCAATGTTAGCCTGTGTATCAATTAAAGCGACATTAGAATGTCTACCCGTATTACTCGACGATCTATCTCTACGACGCGATCGATTTTGATTATTTGCATTAAAATTGCCATAATTGTCGTTTCTGCTTGAGTTAAAATTTGGATGAGTCCGATAATTTGTATAATTAAAGTTATGATGTTCTTTAAAATTTTTATTCCAAGAACCTTGTCTGTTTTGCGGACCCTGAGATCTTGATCTCCAGTTTTGTTTATTATAATGTCCTTGATTATTTTTAAAATTATTGTTACCAAAATCTCGCGATCTGTGAGCTTGGTTCCAAGAAACATTAAATGGAGCAGATTGTTGAAATTGCTTCCCTTTGTAAAAGTTATCATTGTTAAAATTGTAATTATTTCCCTTATTGACATACCTGTCAGCACTAAAGGAACGATTTCGTGAAAAATTGTTTTGTTGTGCTGCAAAAGCAACAGGCAATTCATTCTTAATCTGTGCATTACTTAGATCCATGGTTGGGTGAGCAGTGCAGAAATTTTTTGCATGTTCTTCTAAGTCTTTCATTGATAAAGGTTTCCGTTCGTGTAAAAATGCGAGAAATGTAGGATTTACAGACGATAGTACCTTATCGCGCATCAGTAAATCGAAGAGACCTTCATACGACTTTTCAATTTTGGATAATTCGATCCATCTTTCTAGGGTTAGTCGTATTTGTGACAGAAAATCACTGAAATTTCTGCTTGATTGCGGTAGTAATGTACGAAATCTTAATCGGTATTCATCTTCTGTCATTTGAAATTTCTTCAGAAGTGCGGCTCTAAGAGCATTATAATCATTCTTCTCATTAATACTGGTAGTATGATAAACTGCTAAAGCATCCCCAGTAAGTAACCTGGATAAATATGTGCAATACAGTGTTTTATCCACGTTATAAGACCTACAAGTGGCCTCAAATCTATCTAGGAAAAATATTACGTCATCCGACGGGGGATTAAATTTAGGTAATTTAAGGTGAATTTCCTTAAAATGATCATGTCTGGATGAAGTTTGGCTTTCAAAAGTTCTCTGAGAATTAGCTTCCTGAGTTAACCTAAGTCTCTCATATTCTGACTCTGCTAATTTCAGTTCATGCTGTCGTTTTTTATCATTCTCTTCCATCTCAAGCTGAAGTCGTTTTGTATTTTGTTCAGCTATTAATCTTCTTTCTTCCATTTCCTTTGTTTATTTTCCATTTCCTTTTGTTTAACTTCCATTTCCTTTTGTTTAACTTCCATCTCAATTTTAAGTCTTTCTTCAGCCTCCCTTTGCTTCTGTTCTGCCTCTCGCTGAAATCGTTTCTCTTCTAATTCAGCGGCTAATCTCATTTTTTTCTCCTCTTCCTCAGCTATAAATTTCCTCTTCTTTTCATCCTCCTCAGCAGTTAATCTCATTTTTTTCTCATTCTCCTCAGCAGTTAATCTCATTTTTTTCTCATTCTCCTCAGACTCAATCCGTTTTTGATCTGCCTCAAATTGAAGTTTTTCTAGTCTTAAAGTTTCTAACTTTCTCTGTTCGGCTTCTATTTCTTGAGCTTTCTTATATTCTGCAAGTGCAAATGCTTTTGCTTCATCAGGAGCCATCTGAAGAGCTTTTGCTTGCTTAATGAAATAATCTAGTGAATACATTATGCTTTATAAGTAGTCACAATACTCTTGATTTATAAAATGATAATTAATCAATGTAAATTAATTAACCTTGTTACTATAACAAGTGTTCTTCGTTCCTGTCCTAGAACGGTATCTTTTGTTATCATATAGTTATGAAATATATCAATAATCAATATAGTAATTTATGTAATGAAATGTCATGAAATCAACAACGTGAAAGACAATAGAAACAATACCGACAAGACACGATAATCAAAGACGAGTGAACACAATCGTAGAAATCAACAAAAATAGAAATGTGTAACTAAAATAGAATATCGTAAAAATTTACGATGACAACTACGATCAGATACTCAACAGGACAATTGACAACACAGTGTAAAAACATAGGTTTTGTAAAAAACTGAACGACAGGAAAGGTGAGACGGACGCATAATACAAACAAAATTCATCATAAAACTAAATACGAGTAAAAATAACTACCAAAAACAACAAGTAAACGTGACGAAACAGCTAAACAGATACTATTATAAGGAACAATTAGCGATCGGAACTTCGGCAAGGTTTCTAGCCTTGGACCGGAATTATCGCTCAATTGAAACTTACAAGTTGAGCCCTACAGAACGTCTGACGAAGAGCCCGAATTGGCTTCGAGATGGATCTCGTTCGTCAGATCAACCTCCCTACCTCCCACGACGAATGTACAACATATAACATATAACATGGAAAATGTAAAGATGGACATAACTATAGAAGGCACAGCTAAAAGTAATAAAATGTACAACGAAAGCACGTTATACTCATCTCGCGTGTGCCGGGAAAAAACAATGTGCCTCGTCTCCGTGGATGTACGTCTGAGGATAAAATACTTCGCTCTGCGTATATAACAACAGCTCGCACGTAATAATGACGAATAGGTGATCCCAAGGCAGTCAGTCACTGTAAAACTTGACGTGGAGGTTGATTGATGACCTTGAGCATTTGGTAACCGTAAGTTGATTCTGATTCATCATCACACTAGGTTCCAAGTTTGAGATGTTGTCGCCTTGAAAGTTCAAATCTTCTTTTCAACCGATACTTGGATTGAGTACGTTCCTGTGAAATTATTTATTTCCAGACCACACTGGCATACCATTTACTGTTGGGTCGTTCATTCTAATGGTAAAGACCTTCATTACGCGAATGGTTGCAAAGGAACAAAAATGTCAGAAAATGTTCTTCAAAACGAACTCCAACAAGTAGTGTTTAACTGGTCACTTACTGGCAGCACACACTGTACATATATTTTATTTAACGTGACACATGCGGAGTGGAACACACAAGACGATCATGGTTACATATTACAGATGCAAATGTCATACTTTAAAGTTGCTGATCATACTCTTAAATTCTTGGAGATTCTTCAACAATCAAGTCCTCTTCTATCCAAGTGAGCTGAGGATCACTTCTGTTACCCTCTAATATACATTTACAATGAAGTCCGTTGACCTTCTTCCAAGGACGTCTATCGTGGTAAACGGATTCATGTTCAAGGATCAATCTTTGATATCATACCCGTAAAATTCCCAGACTTTCTTCATACAATACTTATGTAGCATATATATAATCCAGACAAAGTCATACACGGCAATACAATCAGGTTAGAGTCTTCTGTTGACTAACCTCTCCCAAAATCCATGCCATGACTTTGGCATTGGCGAAACGGCATATTAAAACATGTGAAGCATACAAAATCAATTAACTTCGTTTCCTCGTAGGTATCCTCCCTCTACGGTAATTCAAACAAGGCAATCGACTCCGTTTGTCCATTCTAGGAATGACATACTACGATGGATTCCCGCTAGACCATAACTAGGAGCGGCCTGATACTTCAATTAAAATCAATAAACATTCAATGTGAAATGGGGCGACACTTACATGATACTTCCACTATTGGCTTCGACCTGAAGACTAATATATATATCAATAGAAATAATGGCTTCCACAAACTTGCCACGAATACAAGAAATATTCCACGGACATCAACATGGTCCGTACTGCCCCATACAAAACATGACGTCAGAAACCCTAAACTAGGTTACCCGTGCGTCCAAAGCAACTCACACTGCATTGTGCACGTCAGTGCGTGAATCAATCGAACGCACAAATAATATAACTATATTAAGACTGGTGCGTACATTTGGCAGGACCGAAGACTACCCCCTTAGGTAATAAATGTACGTAACACCCACATTGAAGAAAATTATCCAATGGGAACTTCATGCGTACTGTGACGTCAAGGAGAAGTCCAAGCAGACAAGTTTACCTAAACACCAGGCCAAAGTCAGAATTCACTATTCCAGAAATAGCCTTACGAATTAACTCTCCGCCATTGAGGAAAATAGCCTTTTTTATCTGAACCAAAGACACTGTCTGTATTCTAAATTGTTGAATAAGTAATATCATAACTTGTATGTTATTTTAGCCTCCTAGAATTTCTTTTCAAATTACATGATAAAATTGATTTCATTTTCTACTGCAAATTAAAGTAATTCTGTACATTCTGTAAATCACAATCATTCTGAGTTCTTCTTCTTCTTCTTCCTCGTTCGTACTGAAAAGGACGTTGGTTGCGTTGTGTCTGTTTACACCGGAGCTGCGATATCTGCGCCTTTCGGCCGACACATCCGACTTCTGCACGGCATTTTTGGGGACCGGGTTTGCCTTCCCTCTTCGACCCCTACTCTTTCAGCCAGACTGCAGTGATGCAGCCTGTTTCCAGGACCACCACGTGGAAGTGAAGTAGGGTCTTGGTCAGCTCTGGTTCGCTGACCCTGACGCAAGCAGTCAAGCTATGGGTCGCTGACTGCATTCTCTATTGCTGCATCTTTGGGTCCCATTCTGAGTTCGACTTAGTAGAATGTATTTTCTATTTTTTTTAAAACATACTCAGCCCTCCTTGTATTACTTGTTACTACTACGTCTTCTTTAACAAGATTGAGTAAGAAAGATTTAGTCGTCGCCAGAAAAATACAAGAGTTGGTAGTCTGAAAGGTGAAAAAATCACTGACACCAACCTGTTCCCTTCTGTTAACTCTTTCACTCAAAACTAGCTCACCTCTGTGAGCACTAGTGGCTAAAGATCTATGTGCTTCAACCACATCTTCCTACTTATATCTTTAAAAAAATTGCGACAAACACTATACAATTACACTCCACAGATATAAATCAAATATCCACAAAGGAATGAAGTATTAGAACAAACTGTACACGTGCTATGCTGTATTGACTTCATCGGACATCTCGTTATATTTCAGTATTGTCAATGTGGATATGAAATGTGGATATATAGAAGAATGGGGCGTATCTCATGGAAAGAGATGAAAACAAATAAGGAGGTCCTAGAAAATCTAGGTATGAAAAGAGAACTAATGAGGGAGCTCAAAGTTCGGCAGCTAAAATACTTTGGCCACATAAAAAGGCATAACATCTTGCAGAAGACCATAACAGAAGGGAGAGTTGAAGGCAAACGTGCAAGGGGAAGACAGCGCTATAAGTGGGAAGATAACATCAAGAGATGGACAGGAAAGAGTCTATCAGAGTGCAC
Source organism: Oreohelix idahoensis (assembly GCA_024509875.1). Classification (NCBI taxonomy): domain Eukaryota; kingdom Metazoa; phylum Mollusca; class Gastropoda; order Stylommatophora; family Oreohelicidae; genus Oreohelix; species Oreohelix idahoensis. The sequence goes on from JAMPIV010019316.1 coordinate 383,584, forward strand.
CACCAAGACAAGAGACAGAAGACGTTGGAGATCCATTACAGCCAACCTTCGTTGTGGAGATGGCAACTGATGATGATGATTGTCAATGTGTCAGGAGTCGCGGACTGCCGTATGACTCCGTCCCCTAATCCAATAGCTATGTGTCCCTCATATCTAGCAGCATTGTCATGCTCGCCTGCCGCTTTTCAGTGCACGTCACTCGCTAAAATTGGGGGGGGGGGGCACTCTTTACTCCGTGCTGCATGTTCGGTTTGCGAGACAGACCATGGTTTAGGATTGGTCGCTTTGCGTGAAGTTTCTTGTGTCATTCTCTGGCGTGCGTGATATCCTTTAATCTCTTTATTCATTATCTTACTAGGTAATCAGTATGGCGCTCTCATTGTCTACCATCTGGCAGCAAGCATTCCTGTGCGTGTCACGAGTCCTTTGCAGCGACGTGCTATTGTGTCCCAAGATGGTGATAGTCGTGTTATTTAAAGAGCAGATTAGGCATCACAAGAATTCTTTCCATGGCCAAGCTGGAATCTCCCAAAGTAAACAATACTTGTCTAACGTGGCCAGGTGAGTTTCCCAAGATTTTAACGAGGCCAGGTGGGTTGCGAAAGATAACACAAGGTGGGAAAATAAATCAAAGGCGTGTAAAGTTACACTTAGATATAACCCGTTATTAAGAAACATTACTTTAACAATAATGAAGAGCAAAAAGAGAGAGAAAATAAAATAAGAAAGATGTTGGAAAAGGTACAGGGCGATAAAGATAGGCGCTTTATGACAACTACATATGAATGTTGTTGTTAATAACGCATTTAGTTTATATGACGTTCCCAATAATACACAGTTGGAAGCTAAACTTCTATTTACCGAAGCTTTAGTTTTTTTTTTTTTTTTTTTTTTTTTTTTTTTTTTTTTTTTTTTTGTGGAAGGTCAGTTTATCTTGATTCTGTCAGTAATGCTGACGATAATAATTGCAAGTTTTTTCAGATTTTCCCAGTTATATTCTAAATTGGCATTTACAGTTTGGGAATTATTTGCACCGTGTGCCCATCCATTAAATGTACATCAATTAATTGGTTTGGTTTTGGTTTTAACGACCATGTTCATTGCACACGGACAACTCCATCAGCACTCCGATCTCCTCCCTTATATCACATAAGGAGGATCTAAGCACAGTGCACGAACTCCGTAGCACCAGCGAGGATCCCAATGTGTGTATACTGGAATCACACATTCTACAAATATTTGTGTGATAGGTAGGTTTCAAAATTTTTAAATTTTGCCAGGGCAGCAGCCGTACGGCCTACTCTTTACGATATCTAACTGTCGAGGGATTATTAACGTGTGCAACTTGCGCACGGGACTTCCTATTTTTCACCCTTATCCGAGAAGGCTAGGCCTCCGATTTCACTACGCAGGAGATCAGGGGGGAGTATGACATCATCAGGAACCGCTGATTCTGGAAACAATTTCCATCAATTATATTCCCTGTACTGGGAGCGAACCCGGTACCTTTCAAATTAGAGGTGGACACCATAACTCTTAGCCACTCTGAACCCCTAAAATAGCTAAATTTAGTAATGAGAATGATCTGAGAGAAGCCAGTGAGCAAAAGACACATACTACTCACATTAGAGGAAAGTAATCCAGTTTCTTTGAAGATGTTATAAGAAAAAGAAGCTGGACTATATTGTTACAACCGGAAATATTGAACGAAAAAGAGGAAGAGAAGAAACTGGACGGTTTCACATCATGGCATAGAAAGAAACCAATAAGAGAATTGATAAACAGTAATGAAGATAGGAAGCTGCGGAGCTTTTGTTTGACAAAAACAAAGACAAAGGGTGGCAAAGAGAGATAAGACTAACTGTCACGGGTTGCCTCCCCTTAGCTCTGCAGTAGTGGTCCAACAGTGGCCAAAACTCAAGAATAACTAATGTGGGTCTTTGTCACAGTATATATGTTCGCCGAAATATCAGGTTGGTCACGCTGAGAGTGACAACACTGATATAATGTAAAAACCCGTTTGGTCAGCTGACCGGAAGGGAAGTGGACACAAATTCTGGCGCAAAAAGTCAGTTGAGTTCTGGATAGCGTCCGGGCTGGTCGCTTTATGTTCCCTGTCAGCATTTTTGCTGGGATGAGTTTGCCATTATTGTTCAGATTTAGTGCTTGCCTTATCTTCATGCGGTTTGGATTAAATTGCATAATTCTAGAGTGATAATGTATTATCTAGTGGCATTTCCTTAGGCCGGTGATGTTGAGTCATTTGTGATTTAGTTTTGCCTGATCTTAGTACATGATTTAGCCTGTGAGCGAAAGTCATTGTGATGTTCACCCGGTAGGAATATACCAGTGGGTATGATACTGATAGATTGAATTGTTGGCTATTGCAAGTTATATTGCATTTCTGTTGCATTGTATCTCATATGTATTGCTAGCCGTGTGTGGCTTCCGTCTGTGCAGTTTATTAATAAAAGGGAACTTACCTGTTAAAGGTGTTAAGACTAATTATTGTCAGCTACTGTATGCTGTGGTCGTCCTCTAGTGGTATGACCCAAGTATGAAAGTTTGTTATGTATTCAAATCCACAGTATAAGTAGTTCCTGGCAGTCTTCAAAGGTGTCTACCTTCACACAAGATTACTCTTGGCAGAGTTGTAGGTAGAAGGGTAATGATGCTTCTACATCAAGGGAGTTTTCACAAGAGATTCAGAAAAGCGAGAACAATGCTGCATGAGGCTGAGTAAATGTTAACTAAAATCTGCCGTCAACTTTTGTGAAGGATAGGGTTTTCTTATAATTCGTTAGCTCGTTCAAACCCCCAGCTGAGATAATTCACCGAAATTCCTTTTATTATTATACTGCTCTGTTTAAGTGTATTTAAGAAATTGTCTGAGACATACGGATGTAGTACATTCAAAATGAATAAATCAAATTTAGATGCGTCTTTATACAATAACAAATTTAATAATCAATTATGTTTTAACAGTTATAAAAATTAATAATTCCTTATAGAAAAAGTTATCATCATTGAGTGATGTTATGGCGGTAAAAAGTGGATAGTTCACTTGGCTGCTTTTATGTTTCTACTTAGCTGCCAGTGAGTTTGTCTGTTCTGCTTCAGCTGATGTTTGGTTATTTTTAGGTGGATGACTGATTCACACTCGTCACTGGTCAAGTTTGAAAGTTGTAGCCCGTTCCAAGAAGTGTCATGGAGTAACTACCAAGCTGGTCCCTCGTCTCTAAGACCCGTCTGATGATGGCGTCTAACGTCGACTTCAAGTCACTTATACCCTCACTTGTTCCAGAGATAGTACCCTACTGATACCACAAACTAGTATCACAAAAGAAGAGAAGCAAATACCCACTGTGTATTGAGTTTCCCAACACATGCTTATGTGTCCTCCTCTTCCTATTCCACCATCCCATCTATCTCAGAACTCTTACCTTCGCTGAGAATTAATATGAATCCAATTGAGCAGACAAAACACTTATTACATTTAGGTTGAATATGTTTATATTTACCTTTACATTGGTTGAAAAGGTTAATAATATAAATTGAATATGTTTCCCTTTACATCTACCATGTTTGAAAATGTTAACAATATAGATTGAATATGTTTACTTTTACATCTACACTGGTTGAAAATGTTAATAATATAGATTAAGTACATCATTTCTTTCATCATTCACTCCCTTCTCCATATGGAACTTGGGACTACCTCTGCTTTTAGTTCTCATTAAGAAATTTGCATAAAACAGTCACCATCCCTTACAGTGGTGGTTCATGAAATCATCGTTCTATATGTTGCCAGCCTCAAATGACTTTGACATTCACTAGCAATTTTCACATTTTAATATTCACATGTCAATATTTACATATTAGTTCACATGTTAATAATGCAAAATATAGAATATAAAATGGACAACTTACGCCAATCTTTATGCTCACAGACTGCTGGCTCAGAGAAATAGTTTAAGGCAGCTGGACGATGCCTTTTACACGTGGTCTAGGGTGTTGTTATTTTAGCAATAAGTTCCCACTTTGACTCTGTGTTGCAGTTTCCTCAGATTCCAGTTTTCCGTGTTAAAATGTTTGAGTTTTCCTCAAGATGCTCAAACACGTTCTGGTCTTCTTGGCGCGAGGTGAATTTTCAGTGTTCTAAACTGACTAAAGGGTCAGGTTATATTACAATTTCCTCTACCCCCAAATACTCTGTTACCATTTAGGTAGGGTCTAATCAGGAATTGTGTTCTTCCTATGTTTCGAATGCCCTCCAATCGTTTCAAAGCCTGAGTGTTTTGGTGGGGAAATTCAAAATATTTCCACTAGGAAATTTCTGTGCGTTAATGCAAAGGTTGTGTCTTCCAAACATGGAATCAATATTGCAGCGTTGTTATTGTTATTGTTGATCAGAATCTACATCACTGCACTCCGAACTTACCCATAGGGGGCTCAGTTTCCGTCATAAAACTTCGAAGGGTATGAATGATAATTGTTCCTGTAGCGTGCTGGTTGTATACACGACGGGTGCATCCTCTCATATGTCCATCTCTGCTTGTCTTACGTCTGATGTCAAATGTAGCATTGCATTCAGGAAACCTTCACCAAGCATATACAAGCTACTTATAGTGGTGGTTTTTATGGCAGTCAGTTTTACACGATCAAGTTGCTAGCCCCGTCAAATACTCACATTGAAATGCGCAGTGGTTAGTGCACTGGTTCCTAGCTCGGTGGTCCAGGGTTCGATCCCCAGTTGAGATGGGATTTTTTAGACCACAAACGGCTCCAGGGTCGACCAAGCCTCATGAATTGGGTACCAGAGCAACTCTGAGAAGGTTAAGGCGGCCGGCGTGATGCTGACTACATCACCCCTAGTATGCCAATGGTCAAGAAAATATGGGCCTGACACTATATTCCCAATATGCCTCAATGGGCGTTACGCGACTGAATACTAGCATCCCGCCATCTTACCGATCGGCAGAGTGATAAGAGCGCGGGCCTGTCGCGGCACAAGTACCGGGTTTGAAACACTGTGCTGTCCCGGCTGTAAAACGGTGCCTAAATCCGATCTTGAGTTAGGGAAGGCAAAGGTGTCGAGGAAGGGAACTTTCACCACCCCCCCACCCCCCACCACCCCCAACCCCCATCTCTCGAATCTGTACCTAGTACAGTGAAGTCTCTAACTCTTCACTCCCATACAACAGTAACGGCTAAGGGACTACATTTACCTTCTACTCTTGTCGATCCCCCTTCCAATTTCACGACTACCTCAAGTGCTATCAAAATTAATATCTTTTGTTATTCTTTCCTACGCGGGAATTAATACAATTTTTATTCCTTTTCTTTTACATTTCTGTATTTTCAGTTGTAATTATCATAAATTGTACAATTAATTAATGTTCTGATTTTTTTATCCTCCACTAGTGTAAAAGCCCGTCATAAGACGGAAATTAAACTCAAAAGCTCCAATACCTAACGGCAACAAAAGTTTAAAAAAAAAACCACTGTACATCACCACAGTATACGAACTACGTAGCAGCAGAGAGGATCCCAATGTGTGAATACGGGATCACACATTCTATAAATATATTTTTGTGCACACCGTCCTTTGCGCATTCTTCTTTGGTAAGCGTTACTATTATCGTGAGAGTACATAAAAGGGAAACAATACAATTAATGTCTAACTTTCAACCAAAGTTGCTTCCCTTAGCGTTACGTACGGACAGAAAAAGCTGGGATTTTATAGATAGGATTTTGTATTGTCGCTGGTCCACTTAAAGGAAACCTGCACCAAGCATTCGCATGCTCTTACCACGGTGGTGTGTGTAGCAATTTGTTTTACGTGATGAGGTTTCCGGTCTTATGCACAACCTCAAATTAGTCGTTTTGTCCGACATGCTTGAGGGAGCAGCAGTACAAGATTTCCGACTCCAAAAATTTTAGAAGTTTGACTCCGACTTCAGTAACTTGTGATATAGCATAAAATTATGCACTTTTATGGAGTTATATGTATACGTATGGTATGTGTGTGAGTAAATGAACACAAAATAATAAATCATCCCACACCTGCACACAAATGACTGCTTTGCCAAACACCATAAGGCAAAATAGTTTCATTTTAACAATGACGGGAAGATTGACAGTGTATATAGTTTATTTTCTTTCTTGTGTTGTTTTTGTAAATGGGCCAACAAATTTCCAATTGTGATCAAAAACTTTATTTGTAATCAGAAGCTACCAAAATTTTTCTGCATTATGTTGTAACAGTGCCACCTCTGTTTGTTAATAAGTTCGCTGATTTGTCAAATGTGCAAAGTTCAGATCAGATCGGGTTGCATCGTATAAACACGAGGCACCTGTTATATTAATAAACACAGTTGATCTCACACTTAACAATGTCACCATGAAAACTCACTATTTCATTAACATAATCTTCAACTATAACAAACAAAATCTCTTAACAACGATTGATTCAATGACGACAACTACTATAAAGTTAATATTATTTATTAAGATTACTGAAAGTTATCTCCACCAAATAAAATATAAATATAATAATATTAAAGCATGCACTGCTCACTTATATAAAAATTATAATTTTAATTTCTATTACTATTGTACTACACTTACTAATCCTATCATCATCTAATAAGTTGAGAACCTCTGTTTTCATTCTTCTCAATTAATATACTATGGTCCCCATAAGGACAAAAACCTAAAAACCATTGTTCTCATCATTACATAAAAAATATATATCAACTCACAAGTTACACTGATTCTCAAAATCTCGTGTATAGTAATATATCATCTTCCTTAATATTCATTGAACATTTCTTATTAAGTGTTACAGTAACTATAATTGAGTATTGAGTCAGTGGTTCTCATGATGTTTACTTACAAGTGGCATCAAAGGCTAAGCGCCCGAAATAAATTCACCACTATTTATTTATCTATTGCCTGCCAGTCTGCAGGATCACACATTACTGCTTCACTATGACCGCCCCACCAACGGTGTGAAGTTATAAATATTCAATATATTCTGTAGCGCCAAAACGCATAATTAACATTATCCCTAAAATGGCTCAAGAGCCGTTCGTGAATCACTATTCACCATAGCAGATAAAGATAATTGGTTAACAGCTTGAGAGCCACCATTTCTCTTTCTTACTTCGTTACAATCCTCGGAGTTATTTGGAATATTCAGAGCCCTCCCCAAACTCTACTACTCAACAAATAATCCGCCCTACTAAAGCAAATCACAAAGTATATTGGAGCACTACAGAGTCGTCCCAAAACTCTAAAGCTCGACGATATACTTTCTCCAGTTATCTGTACTTTAAAATACAAGTTATTCTAACACTAGCTGAGATTGTCTAGAAGTTCTCTTCTTAATGTTTATTATTATTATAGCTACAAAAACATTATCTATAAAAATATATACTTCTTTCCTACTTTATCATTTGTCCATGCACTGGCTAATCCAGCACACGGAGCAATAAGAAAACTTCCTACATTTTTAGTTGTCTTAATTATTAAGTTACCTGTCTGTCGTAACACGATCTATTCCTCTCTCCATCTTTGTCTCCCTTCCCTTCCCCTCTTCCTCTCTTCTTTATTCTCAGTAATTTTCATGTTACCCTACGGTCTTTTCGGCACTGTAGTCAGCGTTTCTCTTTCTCAGACATCACGGCGCTTACTAATGGTCACTGAGCAAATATCGCAAATGCATTAACCCCAGGTTATAACACGTGGCCAGGAAATATACCTTTGTTAAGAGTATCAAGGCGTCTTAAAGTCTGGAAGCGTCCGTTGCTTTATTGTATCCTTTTTGATGGATTTGACGGAAAACGTCCCAGTGTCAAACGTCATTGTATAGGCCAGAAGGTGTATGCCTGCGGAGTAACCAGTAATTACCTCGCGGGGAAGCTTTCCCACGTGATACGCAGGTCAAGATTGCATCACTAATAGCTCAGAGGCCGGGGAGAGAATTTACGTGTGATTACGTCGGAACATCCACTGCCCACCCCTCGCAATTCAGTGACGGGAGCAATGGCGAAAACCCACGAACGATCTAGATCATGTGAGAAGAGATTCATAAAAGCTAGAAGCTTAGACCCGAACGCCACTTACATCCACAACCCGTGGACCGAGTGCATCTAAATTACAAACAGAACTTTCACCTAAATAATCACGGAACTTATTTAAAGTGCCTTCCAGAGTATTACAAAGTGAACTTTACAATCAATAACGTTAGGCAACTCTCATGATAGTCACACCAGTGCTAATGATGATTAGTAGGACATACTAGGACTTTTAGTCATTCAATGTTTATGACCATATTATTATTTTCGTTTACCTTTTCATTTTTCTTTGTGTCGTATATGTGGTTTAGGGATTAAATATCTGTATATACGTTATATCTTCTACCAAGTGGTCGAGTGAGTTTCTTACACGTACTGTCTCTTAAATCCATATATGTGTCCTTTCCTCGGAATGAGAGGATGGGGGCTTAATAATAATTAAAATATTAAGTAAGAAAAATAGGTGGGATTTGTCGCAAGGAAATAGAATCCATTCTCAAATGCCCTTCTGAGACATTATCTTATTGTGAGAATATTCGCCTTCCTATTCACCCCTCACTTGTATAGGAATCTAACTTTTAACGAGCCACTTAACAGATCCTATACATCTTTCTTACACTACTTAATTTACCTCTATCTTATCCGTGCTGTGACAATTACTGTCCAGTTACAGGTTAACGGCGCGACACTGTCTAAAATCTCTAAGCTCTCTGTTCTATTGTGTGTGTTGTAATCTGTATGAGCATAGGTAATTATTTTCCTACCATTTACACCTAACCCCTATTTTCTCGGCTTTTCTATGTGTGGTGGGTTGATGTTAATACAGTTTGTTGTTAAGAAATCTTAGTGTACTGAATGAGGTCAGCTGTGAAGGACCCTGAATATAATAAATATTAGAGTAAATTTCCAGGGCACCTTTCTATTACCACCACTATGATCTCATTCAGACTTATTCTAGATAGAATGTAAGATGACTTCGTTTGGTGTCTAGGGTTATGAAATGTTAGTGTAAGGTTGCATTAACCAACTAAACATATAAACAATTACACAAATTATTTTATTATCTAATACAACACAACAGTACTACGACAATCACATACGAACTACACTTTAAAAGACTATCTTTAGTAAGTCAGTGGTTGAAAGTTTGGTAAAGTTAATGTTTTCAATTTATTGTCCTGAATCTGATTTATTTGGAATCAGGACTGACAATCAAAGTGAAATCATAGAAATTAATTACATCAATCAATTTATACAATGGGTCTTCTGACCATAATACACATATTATTATATAAGGGTGTAGTTGTATTGTTTAACTGAGGTGCCTTCTAGTATACACTGGTTGATTGTTTATTATCATCATCTCTGCATGTTGTTTGTAAGTTTTTATGGACACTGGTGGAATGTTTATATCACTATTCCCAGTCTCTTTTCTAATATAATGTTAGTTGAGCGATCAGGTGCCGAAACATGCACCTATCTTTGTAATATGATGTAGGAATCTTCCTGCACTTCGCTGAACGACAACCTTCAGCTCCCACTTCTTCAAGAATGATGATGGTTTACAGTTGTCTCCGAAAAAGGCAAGACTGTGGCATGAATATATCGGCCCACTGTAGTCTGGCACCAGTTATTGACAGCAACCACAACTCTCTGAAATAAGAAGGATATGCCTCCTTCGTAATCAACAGCCTACAATAATACTCAACAACCAGTACAGGCACATTACAAACAAACATGCAAGATCAGCTCTTAACGACAATCCCTTTCACCAGTTTCTTTTGATGTGACCAGGTATACCAGTATTCCTCTCCCTTAATAGTTACAACGCCTCTGCAATTCCAGCAATAATCTGTTGTCCATACAATAGGATAGGTATTATGCTCCTGATGATAATCCTATATAATTTAGTTGGTCTACACCTCTCTGATAGTCTTTCATATGCTGGATCAATCTCTAGACTCTGTTTTGAGTCTGCCATAGACTCACTTACTTACCGTCGTACGTTAGTATCTCACATTCAAATTGTATTTTAAATAAAATGTTAAGAAAATCAATCTTACCACAAATGCAAGGAAATAACACAATTAAACTATGACTAGGCAATATGGCACATTTTCGATCTGCCCTATGTCCAGGCTTTTCCTATGTTAGAAAATTTCTCCGCCTGCTCTCATCGATCTTGCTTTACACAAAATTTATTTGAAATGGCAGTGAACAGTCCCCGTTTCGTACCAGTATCTACTGCTTTGTCCAATGGGACCATGTTTACATTTATTTTTGAATCTATCGTTTCAAATACAACTCCCAATATGTTTCCAAGGCAAATATATTTTTAGTTTTAGGTCAACCAATCATACTTCGCCTTCCTTCAAAATCCACCCAATCAAATATCCCGTACCTTTTAACCTCATTTACTCAAAGTGGTTTTTTTCAAAACATGCCATAAAAAATTATAAGCAGGCATGATCTTTACTTGACAGTCTGGTCGGATCCACTATAGTATTATGGCTATAATTAGTTAATTAATGGACTATTTGCGTAACTATTACCATATTCTTTGTCAACAAGTCCTAAGGTACACGAATATACAATTTATATGGGACTAGTTGGCTTGGTTCAGAAGTCCACAGTTTTTTTTTTCTATGTTAGTGTTTTTATTTTTAGTCTACTACACGTTCAATTCTTTTCCATGTGCTGTCTTCTCTATTTACGTGATAATTACGTCCTTTGAAATAAGAGCTAAGGTTGTTTTTGTGACACGAGTTGTCTGCATGTTCTAACTTTTTCCTCGTATTTTGGAGAAACCCCTAAGGCAAGGCTTGCCAATGTGCTAGTGTTGGCTTTTAGTTTAAAATCAATGCGAAACGAATTAGCATTTCAACTATCCTTGCCCCTCCTCGTTCCACAATGCATTTTAGGGAAATGTTTCTTAGAACTAGGAAAAGTGATTATGTCAAGGACGAATTTGAAAAATCGGGTACCGTTTTGTTCGGCTATTCGTTAGCAAATAATAATTTGAAGGCGTAGGCGATACCAACAGTTCTAGTAGAAAATTCTTTTATACTTTCTTATTTTGCCTTTATGCCCTATATTGTTATATATTAATTTCGATACTGTAGTTAGAAATTCACTACACTATGGGAAAGTATCAGGAGTCCATGATTTCTGTGATCACTGCTGAACAAAACAAATGCTGACTTCAGCCTGTTTTATAATTTAAAGTGCGTATGAATACTTCTAAACTTATTGTAGTTACTATAGTGCGTTTCACAATGTTTGCCGCTGTTTAATATTCAATATCTCTGCAACCAGTTGATCGTAATTGTTGCAACTTTGCATATGACCTAATGATCGCTATGTCCCGTGGGGGACATTTTTTCCTCGTTAACAAACTTATCGTTTTAAATTTTTCTTTATTTAAAGTATACAAAATCGACTACCTCCTAGTCCAACCGTAATTTTAAAGGGCTTACCCCTTCATATTTATGAGCTATTTCGATTTAACATATTGAACGCATGTCACGTGATTTTCTAAGTGTTTCAGCTCCCTACCAAACTGTTTTGAACAGTACATTGACCCTTCCGGTGTGTTCAGTTACCATTCTACTAATTGTGTATTTCAGTGCATAGGCGTATCTTGCGGTATTCTAGGTCTGTAATACAATGGGTATGAAAGTCAAGTTCCTTACACTGCATACAATGGCAGTGAAGATGTATAAATATTTCTGCAGAGAAGCTAAGCGTGGTAAACTGTATCGGAGTCTCTCAAATCCTGAAAAGAGAACTATTCACGCTTTGGGTTTAAGTAAACGCTCATTTCATCAATTACTCAAAGCTAATGGAATTTTCAGTTCAATCAATACCAGGACTCAAGGAAGAAAGAAAGTAGTAGATAGTTTTGACAGGGATGTGATTAGAAGAGAGATTTGTAGAATGTTCAATTCCAAAGAAACTGTGACACTAAGGAAACTCAAAATACGGCTGAGAACACACAATGACATTGATGTGTCAAAATCAACCTTATGGAGAACTGTTAGAAGCATTGGCTTTACGTTTAGGAAGTACTCTAGTGGAAGAAACGTCATCTGCGAGAAGCCGCACTTAGTATCTATGAGAAGTAAATATTTACGTGAAGTACGGGAAATGCGTAATCAAGATTATGATATTGTGTATGTGGATGAAACTTGGATCAATGCTCACCACACAAGTGAAAAGGAATGGCAGTTATCAGATGGAACGATTAAAAGATGTGTACCCAGTGGAAAAGGACAACGTCTGATAATGACACATGCAGGCAGCAGACATAATGGGCTAGTGAAAAATGCTGAACTTATTTTCACTTCCAATTATATGGACAACCGGGACTATCATACCGAGATGAACGGTAACATATTTAGAGAGTGGATTGAAAATACTCTTCTTCCACCCCTAGACAGACCGTCCTGTCTGATAATGGATAACGCATCATACCACAACGCTGTGGCAGAAGAAGACAAAATCCCGACATCTTCGAGTACAAAAGATGCTATAAAGATTTGGCTCAGAAAAGAAGACATTCCATTTAACGAGGGATTTCTGAAACCTGAATTACTGTCCCTTGTTAAGAAATCACAAAAGACCAAGATATTCCATATAGACAAGTTGATTCAACAGCATGGTCATATGTGTTTGAGACTGCCACCTTATCATTCACATTTAAACCCAATTGAACTCGTTTGGGCAAAAGTTAAAGGACAGGTGGCAGCTGAAAATAAACTTTCAAACTATGCAATATGAAAGAACTAACATATGCCGCCCTCTCGCAGATAGACAAAGATTATTGGTGTAAATGTGAAGACCATGTCTTAAAAGAGGAAAATGACTATTGGAAAAAAAGATGGACTGTCGTTCGTTCAGCCGAGAATAGTAATCAATATGTTAGACTCGTCTGACTCAGAATAAATGTGTAAATACCTTATATGTTTTATATGTTTTCTCCTCCATCTATGTGTATATGTAAACCAATTCATTTCCTTTTTATCTCCGCGATTTCCATACTATTTTTAATATACACAGTACTTTCACCTCTTCATGCATCCATTCACGTTTTAGTATAAAAAGTAACATTTACAACGAATAGGCGTTATTATTCTCTCAAATATTTCGAAGAAATAAAAAAGGACCTCACGTAGTAATCAGTTAACAAACCCCTCTGTTGCTGTCATTTTCGACGGAGTCATCTGTCAAGTTATTTGCTTATGTTTGTATCATAAGTATAATTGTGTCTTTACCTGCGATGTCAGGTTGATTAGGGGTTGTCTTCCCTTGTTTATTCATTCATTGTGTTTGACCTGTAGGGTCAGAGGTTGACAGTTCGGCGTAGGCCTATGGGAAGGTTTTTTAAGCGGGAGTGAGATATACTTCCGGGAAGCCGGGAGGTCCTGTTTTTCTGAAGGGACCAAGAGTCCATTGTTTTTCGGGGAGAATCTTCGAAGTAACTGCTATGGCAGTTTTCCCCAGTGAATCTCTGTGCGTCGGGATGACGACAGAATTCCTTGTGTAGTTCTGAGGATTCATTTACCAGGTAATACCGACCTTTATGCATTATTACGCTTTTCGGTGGCAGAACATGTAAAGGATTACCTAGGGTGAACAGCAGTTCACGGATCCGCCATTTCAGAACTTATATATTTGTGCTCGAGGTAGCCATCCAAGACTGTTAGTCTTATATTGTCCAGAAATCCAGTGACGAAGATATATTGTGGGAGCCGCAGATTGGCGGAACTTCTACCTACAATAAGTATTACTGCAGGGTTGATGATAACCTATTTAACAGAAGTACACGGCCGACGTTAGGACGAGGCCTGTGCTTCCGGCTATTATACTACAGCCTGTTATGTGCAATTGGCAGGGAGTGCCAAGTTGCACCTGTGTGTCAAGGTAACTAAGGCATCTGACGCGTTTAGTCAGAGACGCCAAGGGCGACGCTACGAACTGTCATTATTGAAGAACTTTGCTATTGACCATGCACGTCTATTCTGATGTTTACCTTTTTGAATGCCAAATGTATACCTATCGATGTCAGGTCAGCATGACCTTGTTACACTGACTGTTCCTGTTGATATTATGTGTGTTCCCGTCAATAAATGTCTTGAAACATGCCTGCAGTGTCAAAGCATCCTTGATTACTGCATGTGAGAGTATGGGTTGCAGGATCTACATCTATACGAGCCTAAACACATTCGCGTCTTCATTCGCACCCACACTCAATTCATCATACGCTCGCACTACACATCTAACAACATGTATACTGTCTTGGGCCAGTGATCACCTCAACAAGAAAAAAAGACAGTTACATTTCTGGTGGACCAGTTACGTGGGCTCTTATGATACATTTCTTGTCGCCAATGTGGCCTAGAAACTTACATTTCGGATGGACCAGATCTGTGGGTTTAAAAAGAACAGAGCGAGCATTTGACATTATTGTTGACATTTATGGATCCAGAAATTTACATTCCTGGTTGGCTGTTACATGTATGATGTCTCCAGTTTTGTCGAGAAAGTTACAAGAAGGACAAGTACACATTACACTTCTGATCTGTGGGTCTAAGCTACACACGGGACAGCCGTAACACACAGCACTAATTCTACACTTGCAAGTTTTGGCTACAACAGGACAGATATAGGTCATCAACGGTTGACACAAATAAACAGTACGAGCATTTATATTATAATGCTACATAAAGCATAACAAGACAAGTACTGAAGTGAACTACTAGGCATTTGCTACGTGGCCCATAACTGCATAGAAGGCGGGTTCCTATTGTAAACAGTACTGCGGGTTGTGACACGTTTCATTCAACAACAGACTTTTCTAGGTCAGAGCATTCAAGCTACATTGTTGGAGGTCAAGTGTCTGTAAACAGTACGTGAAATTGTAAACATTCAATGTGCAAGCCCTAATTTGAGAAGGTCATAGTAACTTTGGTTCGTGAATACTTTATGTTACAGTGGATTTGACGTTCAGTGCGCGTTTGACATTTCGTTTCTGTGTTCGCAAGGAGCAAGAAATTTATTTTAGTTTCAGCTGTGACTGAACTTGTTCTGCAACACATTGAAATTGATTGCTATATGTTTATGTCACTTCTACTGTTTTTGGTGTATTTTTTTTTCTGCGGGTTTTTCGGTTGGTGGGTCTTACGGTAAATATGCCACTTGATCGAGGCTTACTGTAAGCGGTCTGTAGGTGCAAATTTTCTTA
The DNA here is from genome assembly GCA_024509875.1 of Oreohelix idahoensis. Classification (NCBI taxonomy): domain Eukaryota; kingdom Metazoa; phylum Mollusca; class Gastropoda; order Stylommatophora; family Oreohelicidae; genus Oreohelix; species Oreohelix idahoensis. Next base: position 398,908 of record JAMPIV010019316.1, read on the forward strand.
ATTTGGAAATTTGCTAGTGACAATTGGTCGCTATTGATGTTAGCTGTGATGTAATTGTACTTAACGTTGTTTTTGTAATATTTTGTCTGTTTTTCAGTTTTGATTGTCGATTTGTTTTGTTTGTATTCTGTAGGTCTCTCCTTTCTTGTGTATTTCTCTACACATTTTTTGGTTAAAACAGTGTTGCCATTTGTATTGTTTTGTATTTTTGTCTTTGTATTGTTTTTTTGGTTGTACTACATTACTGTCATGCACAGTCTACATACACATACTTGGTCATGTTTTGATATTATTGATAAGGTAGACTCTTCATATAGAGTTTGTTAAATAATATTATATAAGATATTTTATACAATAAGATATTTATATTCAAGTTCTTTATAAAAAAGACTTGTGCCCATAGTGAGTGGGATATAAGGGAATTTTTTTTTTCCACAGGTACTCAAGTGATTTTTTGGGTACATTATAAACAAGAGGAACATACAAAGTCTTTGTCTAAGACTAAGACAGTAAAATAAAGTGAAGTGAGTATACAAGTCTAGCATTTCAGACTTGTCTCCCATTGAAGTGGGATAAGGTAATTTATTTAATTTTTTTTCAGGTTTCTGATCTCATTAGACAGAATGTCTACATTGGATTCTTCATCCAGCAAGGGTTGACCCTTGGTAAGTCTGGTAAAGAATTGGAAGAATATTCATCTGCTCAATTCGCCATTGCATTAAAGTCAGAAGAAAAGAAACAAAAAGAGGAAATTAAATTGAAAGCAGAAGCTGAACTAAAGAAGCTAGAAGCTGAGAATAGAAGATTAGAACTTGAAGAAAGAAGGTATCAAAGAGAGGCTGAGGAGAGAAAAGCTCAAGCTGCTGCTGAGGAGAGAAAAGCTCAAGCTGCAGCTGATGAAAGAAAATTCCAGATGGAAATGGAAGACAAAAAAATTCAAGCTCAAGCTGCTGCAGAGGAAAAAAAACTTCAAGCTGCTGCAGAGGAAAAAAAACTTCAAGCTGCTGCTGAGGCTGAAATTAGAAAAATGGAACATGAGGAAAGAAAACAGAAGATGGAACTTGATGAAAAACTCGCAATTTTGGAGTTAGAGAAATTGAAATTGGCGAGTACGGGTGCTCAGCAAACAACTTCGAGTACGACAAAGGAGTTTGTTAGTAGGATTAAATTGCCTCATTTCAATCCTTTAAAGGATGACGTAGCAGATTATCTAGATAGATTCCAATTTTTGTGCGATACGCATAACATAAAAAAGGAAAAATATGTTGAACAACTGATGCCATTTTTTACAGGTGACACAGTGACTACTCTTATGACAATAGACGAACATGAGAGGACTAATTATGATGTTGTCAGGGCAGCATTGCTAAAAAAATACCAATTAAAACAAGAAGACTATCGTCTTCGTTTTAGGACAATGTTGCCAGAAAATGGAGTAGATTTCTCTGATTTTGTTACAAAGATACGTCGTACATTTACACGATGGGTTGAGTTGTCTCAGATTGAGAAAACATATGAAGGTCTAATGGACTTATTATTGCGAGATAAGGTTTTGTCATCTGTTAATGATTCTTTTCTTGCATTCCTTCATGAGCGTAAGCCTAAAAACTTAAAAGAAATGGAGGAATACTGTTGTCAGTATGCCACAGCACATCCCCATGCTACAGTTAGCAATTCTAAAGTGAAAGAAGGGTTGCCAGCTGCTTCGGCAACACCATATGGCCCTAATTTCAGAAAAAAATTTCAGGGTGCTCAACAAAATTGGAATAGGGGAAGTAATCAAAATTACACTCAGAAGCGGAGTAATCCAACACATGATGGTTCTTCGTCTATGCAGTGGAGACAAGATGGTAGTTCTCGTAATTTTAGTGGTAATAATTTGAGACACTTTCGTAAAGGCTATCCAAATAATAACTATTCAAATTTTCGAGGTAATCATTCTCGACGTCAAGATTATGACGATGGTGAATTTAGAAACCGGGATTCAAACCGGAATGATGATTACAATAGCAATATGATCACAATTACAGGGGAAATGATAGTCGAAATAATTACAGGGGAAATGATAGTCAAAATAATTACAGGGGAAATGATAATCGAGGTAGACCTAGGTTTAACAAAAAAAGACCTTACCAACAGGCAAACTCTGCGCAACAAGAGTTTGATGGAGCCTGTAATACAGTAAATGATAGTGGTAACTCTAGGGCTATCACTGGTTGTGCTTTCGATTTTGGGAGAGCAACTGAATGCCCCCAATGCTTAACATTGTTTGACTCATCAACTGTATCTACGCTAAGTTGTGGTCACCCTCTTCCTGCTCTACCTGCTACAGTTGCGCATGATGGGAGAGGATCTCTCATCTTACATAAAGGTCTAATAAATGATAGGCTAGTCTCAGTACTTTTCGATTCGGGATGTACTACCGTCGGGGTTAAGGAGTCTCTGATAGATCCTTGCTGTGCCACTGGAAAAACAATCAAATGTGTTACATTTGGTGGTACTATGGAAAGCTATCCTACTGCTATTATTAGGATTGACACTCCTTTCTTCACAGGAGATGTCCATGCATGTCTTCTTCCTAATCCTATTGCGGATCTTATAATCGGTCGTATTCATGGGGTTAAGGAATGCACCCCGCAACAAATTTCTAGTTGGGAAGAAACAAACATTCAAACGGTCAATGCAGTGGTGACAAGAGCTCAAGCTCTTAATCCCCCAACTTCATCTGATAATAGTAATGAAGTTGATAGCCAAGACGAGCACTTGGTGATTTCCCATGACTCGTTTGTTAAACGTCAAGAAGAGGATCCTTCTTTGAAGAAATACTTCCTTCTTGCAAAGAAAGGGGATCCCAATCAAAATACGAATCACAAATCGTATATTACTATGAAGAATGGTATATTGGTACGAATGGTACAACACTCGGACAAGTCTATGCATTCGCAAATTCTTGTGCCTAAGTGTATGAGAGCCTTAATTCTTCGGCATGCACACGATTCTCAGTGTGCGGGACACATGGGTTTTTCCAGAACTAAAACTAGAGTCCTTGCGTCATTCTTTTGGCCATTCGTGAATAAAGACATCCGAATTTATTGCCGATCTTGCAAAATTTGTCAAGAGGTCAAGTCTAGGGGTCCGAGACATGCTGCTCCTATTCAGGCTGCAGATATTCCGATTCGGCCGTTTCAGAAAATGGCTATAGACATCATTGGTCCGTTCAAAATTAAGTCAGCCAGAGGACACCAATTTATCCTCACTTGCGTGGACATGTGCACGCGTTGGCCAGAGGCTATTCCTCTGAAGAGCATATCAACTGTCGATATCGCTGATGCTCTTTGGCTCGTATTTTCTCGTCTGGGATTCCCCGGAGAAATACTGTCGGATCACGGCACTCAGTTAATTTCGGACGTTATGTCTCAGGTAATGGCTACGCTAGACATTAAAAGGTCTCTCAGTAGTATTTATCATCCAATGTCCAATGGATTGGTAGAACGTCTTAACAGGACACTAAAGAACTTACTTGGCAAGATAACGGAGGATCATCCTGAAGATTGGGACAGGGTTTTACCTGCAGTCCTCTTTGCCTATAGAGAGGTTCCCAACGAGCATACAGGGTTTTCTCCTTTCGAACTTGTCTTTGGCGCGCAACCGCGCGGGCCAATGTCCTTGTTACACGATTTGATAACTTCCGATAATATTGACGATGATACACAATCGTCATATGAATATGTTATAGCTCTTAGGGAAAAGATTATCGAATCGTGCAGGTTAGCAACTTCATCTTCCGAATTTGCGAAAGAAAAAGCTAGGCGATTTTGCTAATAAGAAAAGACGCCTACGTCAACTTTGTCCTGGAGACAAAGCATATGTCTTACTGCCCTCAAGAGAGAATAGACTTCTCATTTCTTGGAAGGGTCCATACACTATAGTCTCGAAAATTTCTGATGTCGACTATATTGTCGATGTGGATGGAAGGCATAAAACCTTCCATATAAATATGCTAACAGAGTTTATTGAACGTCCAGACTATTTACAGCCTATTTTCCAGGCGACGGACGACTCTCCAGTTCAACATGGTCACATCTCATCCCTGTCCGTTATACAGGATGAGGAAACTATTTTTTCTGACGTGAACTTACCTCTTCCTGCGATTCCACTTACTTCAACGGAATCGTGGAGAGACGTTACAGTCTCTTCCAACTTGTCTTTTGAGGAACAGCGTCAAGTATCCTCTACGTTACAATCATATCAGGATGTCCTTACCGACATTCCTGGACACACAGATGTCATAGAACATGACATCATACTTACTGATCGTAATCCGATCAGAGTAAGACCATACCCAATACCTATTCATTTCAAGCACAAGTCGAGAAAGAATTGGATGAAATGATTCAACTACAAATAATTGAACCATCCACTTCAGCTTATTCTTCGTCGATAGTTATTGTTCGAAAGAAAGACAATAACATACGTCTTTGCGTTGATTATCGCAAATTAAATCAAGTTACGAAGTTCGATGCTGAACCTATGCCGTTATTAGATGATCTACTTATTAGACTTTCTAAAGCTAAATTCTTTACTAAACTAGACTTGTCGAAAGGTTATTGGCAAGTCCCACTGACGGAACACGCCAAACCTCTCACTGCTTTTTCGACACCTAGGGGTCTGTTTCAATGGAATTTTATGCCTTTCGGGCTTATGAACGCCCCAGCGACTTTCGTACGCATGATGCGACGAATTCTATCAGATCGTGCAGATGTCATTGCATATTTAGACGACATCTGTCTTTTCAGCGATACTTGGGAAGAACACTATGTGGGTCTGAAGGAATTGCTATCTACTCTACGTGAGCATAGTTTGACTGCTAAACCCTCTAAAGCTTTTGTTGGGTTTAGTGAAATTTCCTTCCTAGGTCATCGAGTTGGTCATGGTCTGTTGAAGACAGAGGACCAAAACATTTCAAAGATATTAAATATCTCGGTTCCGAAGACAAAAAAGCAAGTGCGTAGTCTCTTGGGATTGATACAATTCTATGGAAGATTCATTGAGAATCTGTCCTCCATTATGGCACCACTTTCAACGTTATTGAAAAAAGGTTCTCCTAATATGGTGCGTTGGTCCCAAGAATGCCAATCTTCATTGAATCAGGTTAAGAATTTGTTCTCATCTCATCCTATCTTAAGACTACCGACGATTGATAAGACTTTTGTCCTTCGTAGTGATGCCTCTTCCACTGGCATTGGAGCGGCACTAATGCAGGAATATTCAGAAACTCTGCATCCTGTAATGTATATTTCTAGGAAGCTGAATGCGGCAGAAAGGAATTACTCGGTTTTGGACCGTGAATTGTTGGCTATGGTTTGGTCCATTCTTAAGCTACAAAGGTTCCTTCTGGGCGCGCATTTCTTTATGGAAACCGACCAAAAAAGCTCTTACGGCTATGCAAAGTAAGGATTTGAAGAGCTCGAGATCTACTCGTTATGCTATTGCTCTTCAGCCTTTCCATTTCACGGTGCGAGCTATCCGTGGTTCGGATAATGTGATGGCGGACATATTGTCTAGATGCCCACATGATTCCAGTTAAATCTTGTGTCCTAGTTTTTCCTGATATACTTTCAGACTTAGGTCTGTCCTTAATATCATAATATGTTGTAATACAAATGTATTTGGATGATGTTTAGATAATTTAACAAATTTCATTTTGTCCATCCATCAGTGATATGTTGCTAAAATAGCATTGACATTTGTATATTGCTATGATTATATTATTTAGTAATGTTTGATATATGATTGGTATTGCCAGCAACTTAGGTTTCTTGAATGGTATCCCTTAGTTTGTTTGGCTTAAAGGAAATATTTTCTCCTATGTTGGGAGATGATTTGTACCCTCTTCTATTGTACCTGATATTAGGTTCATTGTTTGCATGAGCACAGAAGTGATACTGGTGCTATCTTGCTCATGAGCATATTAAAAAAAAATTGCATTTTTTTTTACAGGGGGGTGGTAGTAATGTTGCTGTCATTTTCGACGGAGTCATCTGTCAAGTTATTTGCTTATGTTGTATCATAAGTATAATTGTGTCTTTACCTGCGATGTCAGGTTGATTAGGGGTTGTCTTCCCTTGTTTATTCATTCATTGTGTTTGACCTGTAGGGTCAGAGGTTGACAGTTCGGCGTAGGCCTATGGGAAGGTTTTTTAAGCGGGAGTGAGATATACTTCCGGGAAGCCGGGAGGTCCTGTTTTTCTGAAGGGACCAAGAGTCCATTGTTTTTTCGGGGAGAATCTTCGAAGTAACTGCTATGGCAGTTTTCCCCAGTGAATCTCTGTGCGTCGGGATGACGACAGAATTCCTTGTGTAGTTCTGAGGATTCATTTACCAGGTAATACCGACCTTTATGCATTATTACGCTTTTCGGTGGCAGAACATGTAAAGGATTACCTAGGGTGAACAGCAGTTCACGGATCCGCCATTTCAGAACTTATATATTTGTGCTCGAGGTAGCCATCCAAGACTGTTAGTCTTATATTGTCCAGAAATCCAGTGACGAAGATATATTGTGGGAGCCGCAGATTGGCGGAACTTCTACCTACAATAAGTATTACTGCAGGGTTGATGATAACCTATTTAACAGAAGTACACGGCCGACGTTAGGACGAGGCCTGTGCTTCCGGCTATTATACTACAGCCTGTTATGTGCAATTGGCAGGGAGTGCCAAGTTGCACCTGTGTGTCAAGGTAACTAAGGCATCTGACGCGTTTAGTCAGAGACGCCAAGGGCGACGCTACGAACTGTCATTATTGAAGAACTTTGCTATTGACCATGCACGTCTATTCTGATGTTTACCTTTTTGAATGCCAAATGTATACCTATCGATGTCAGGTCAGCATGACCTTGTTACACTGACTGTTCCTGTTGATATTATGTGTGTTCCCGTCAATCAATGTCTTGAAACATGCCTGCAGTGTCAAAGCATCCTTGATTACTGCATGTGAGAGTATGGGTTGCAGGATCTACATCTATACGAGCCTACCCGAAAACCAATCGCTTCTCCAACACCACACTCCATCATCATACGCGCAACTAACACATCCTAACCAACATGTATACTGTCTTGGGCCAGTGATTCACCTCACAAGAAAAAAAAGACAGGTTACACCCTCTAACATTCGATCATACGCCTATGCCGCACTTCCTTCATATACGGTAAAACATCTTCCAGACAAAAATAATTACATTAAAAAAGATCACAGGTAATTAGCCTGCAAGAAAAGAACCCTACCTGCAAACATGAATTTTTTATAAAAAAATGGGACATTGAAAAAGATAAGACCCACATCAAAAAAGTCATGTTTATCAGTGCAAAAATAGATTTGAAGTCACATCGTTACCGGATTCTTTATTGAAACGCTAACTATGTACAATACGCCAAGCATGCTGCAATCATTTTTCTCCAGGACAAAAAAATTATTTATAGACTTTTCCTATATATTTTGAGAACCACTGCTAATGGAAACTATTTCAGTCAGTGAGTGAGAACTATCTATTAATCACTTTTGACACACGGCGGGTCACAGTGATTTGTCTGCACTCCAGTAACCTCGCTGCATGCTTTTATTTAAAATGAAAACCTAACTGGTGCTAATAATTGTAAATTGTAACGTATACATTAAAGCTGCGGGAGGAGCATGGTGTACACTGCTACAATGTAAAAACGAATGTACTTTAACTCGAAAGTAGTTTTCGGAGTTCTACTACTTTAAAATGTTATTTCTCATTTTTAAAGCGCCCCCTTCCCCCCCCCCCCCCCCCGCCCCCCCCCCCCCCCCCCCACCCCCCCCCCCCCCCCCACCCACCCCCCCCCCCCCGCCCCCCCCCCCCCCCCCCCACCCCCGCCCCCCCCCCGCCCCCGCCCCCTCCCCCCCCCCCGCCCCCCCCCCCCCCCCCCCCCCCCCCCCCCCTTTTCCCCTTTTGCATAGATCAAACGTGGATCTGCCTTGTCTAAAGTCTCATAAAATTCGGAGTCGGGATATTTTTGTACCGATCCGATTGCGACTCCACTAAAAAATGACCGACTCCACGGCTCGGACCCCGACTACACAGCCCTGGAGTAGTATCCATATTCTTTCTTTGTCTCATCAGATACCCCCGGGATCAGCACGAGGATCCCAAATATAGATAGTATGTGAGTTTTAACCATTCTAGTTATCCGCTGTGCCCGGTGTTAGTTCGGTAGTTAATTTATTTAATATGGGCTATTCCTGGAATGTCGATATTGCGAAATGTATTTTTTTCTTATTATCTTTCCTGCAATAAAATCATGTATAAACAAAGACAATACACATTTTATGGCAAAGGTGTTGTGTTTCTTGTTCATGCACCTTTTTTCTGATGATTAAAACTCGTTGAGACGAGGAGAAATTTAGTATCAGATTCAGGTGCCCTTTTAGTTAGTTGTTATGGAAACTAGCTTCCTGTTCGTGCTGCAGTAACATCAGGAATATTTTACACAGAAATTTAAAAACATACGGCTTTTCTGAGTCACAAGAACAAACGTATAGATATATCCAGGGCCGGTTCTCGAGTGGTGCGGAAGCACCGACCGCCGACTTGTGGTGTGCCAAAATGTATTTTTGTTTAAATACAATTTTTAAATAACAATAGAAACTGGATTGCTTCGAAGTTTAAAGTCTCATCTCATCTCATACTCGTTACTACAACTGCCGTTAGGTGAAGAGGTATTCCTGAAAGCGCAATGGCCTCAGGGGGGGAACATGCAATTATATATTAAGACAAACAGGTGATTGACCTGTTGTGTCCGAACTAGCCCTCAGGATTGCATTAAATCGCTGCGAAACCTAGAGTTTTAAGTACAAATTATTTTGATATTTACACTGATTTCATTTGGTGACTATACTGGTTTCGGTTGCTCCTTGTCTATATTACTTCTTTGTTTTTGTTTTTGTTTTGTTTTGTTTTTCGAAAACATCACACTCAGCTTTCATCTGTATGTTAACATAATTTTTTTTAAAATATTGCCTAACATACGACTTAAAAAAACTTAAGTGTATTATGTTTTGCTTCAGTGAACGACACCAAGCGGAAATCACAGTGTATTTCAATTAAGTAGCATGACGAGTTTAATAAAAGTACCAAACAGTACAGCAGAGTGCGAGGGGTGGGGGAAGAGGCAGCACCCAAAACAAAATGACCTCGCACCACCCTGAACAATCCCAAGGGCCGGCTGTGGATACATAAGTAAATACGCAATCCCAAAAAAGCAAAATTATTACGAAAAGACAATTAACAGATGTGCATACGCTTTACTCGGCTCACACAGATAGTACTGTCACATTCCACGAGACCTGGAAGTTTAATTCTGTTCTTTATTAGCGAATCGCTTCATGTCTACCCCTTAGCTGTAAAAAAAATGAGTATGACTCTGTTCTTAAGTTAAGGAAGGCAAAGGCAGCTAAGAAAAGATCTAGTCACCCCACTTCGTAAAGCTATGATGTCGTATAGGTGAATTCTGTTATCACTTCACTCCCGTACTGTGGTATCTGCTATTGGACTACATTTATCTACACCATTTTCCCTCCTTTTTCAATACCTTTCTGTTATGGTATATTTTGCTCTGGTTACAAAGTGCTTTGTAACTTTTTAGAGGCCCCACGTCCCTTTATAGCATATTAAGAAGGCTCACACCCCTTCATGGAGGCATATCTGGAGTAATCCTTACATGATGACTACCAGCTAAGCACAAAGCTATATGTGGAAGTGAACCTCTGTCTCTGAGGCTAATTACACCAACATTGACTCTTTAAATCATCTACACACCTCCAGGGATTCCCCCCTTGGTGAAACGTGTTCAGCGTCCAGCATTGTACACTAAGCTTGGAGGAGTCACTTAAACTCCAGACGTAACTCTGACTTTTACCTGGTTGGCTGCATGCAGGAGGCTCTTACTGTGGACCCATGATAAGCAGTGGGAGATGGGAAGTTGCTCTGTGTAGGATGTGACATTTCCTTGGGATAACCCAGAGCCAGGGCGCAGTATTTTAGGGGTATATTTCTTGGACAATCAAAGGGGTCTATAGCCTTCATCGGACAATCAAAGGGGTCTAAAGTCTTCATGAACAATCAAAGGGGTATGTAGTTTCATGGACAGTCAAAGGGGTCTATAGCCTTCATCGGACATCAAAGGGGTCTAAAGTCTTCATGAACAATCAAAGAGGTCTGTAGTTTCATGGACAGTCAAAGGGGTCTATAGCCTTCATCGGAAAATCAAAGGGGTCTAAAGTCTTCATGAACAATCAAAGGGGTCTGTAGTTGCATGGACAGTCAAAGGGGTCTATAGCCTTCATGAACAATCAAAGGGGTCTATTGCCTTCAGGGACAATCAAACGGGTCCAAGCCTTCATCTGACAATCAAAAGGGTCTATAATCTTCATGCACAATCAAATGGGTCTATAGTCTTCCTGGACAATCTAAAGGGTCCATAGCCTTTATGAACAATCAAAGGAGTCCAAAGCCTTCATGAAACAATCAAAGGGGTCTTTAGTCTTCATGGACAATGAAAAGGATCCATGGCACAAAAAAATAGGCTAAGAAATCCTGCTATAGTGAAAACGTTGTTTGAATACACATTAGCACTTGTTTTTACGATCCTGTAAAATTGTCCCTTGCGGTGTTTTGGTACAGTTTATCAATGAGAAGGAATTAGATGCATTATTCAATTAGCGTGTCTTTGTAGCATTGCAGCACATTAATGAATACGCCAAGCCTGACCTAATGAATTTAAATGAGCTATTTTACAACATTTGCTGACTGAGAACCGTTAAGAATACGAAGTATAGGGGGAAAAAATAGTCTAGCGCGCCAATCTTAGTACAATCTTCTTTGAAGAAAGCGAGTCAGAATGTTTTGACCTTTGATGTGCTGTGAAATACGAGATTGCAAAAGACTTACGTGAACACGAGTTTCCTTGTTACGTGTTTCCAAGTAGAGACTATCCTCGGCTTACAATTGGGTTCCGTTCTGACGAACCGGTCGTAAGTCGAAATGGTCGTAAGTAAAAAATCGCTGAAAGCTAAAATGAACATTTTATAAGATTCCTGTACTCTTCGAGTACTGTACTATAATAAATAAACAAATACAATTTACGAACGAAGGTCAGGAGTCGAAAAAAACGTTTTGTTTAATAATATAATTGGATTCATGGGATGACCGTCGTACGTGCGAGTGGTCGTAAGTCGCATACGTTGTAAGTCGATGACAGTCTATACTTAAAACCTGTCACATCCTATACGTTTTGAAGTGGACCAGATGAGTGCATAAGCTGTAAATCTTGCCAGAGAAACAAGACAGTGATTCAGATCAGATTAGGTTCCATCTCCACATGAACGGTCATCTTCAATGAATCTCCAAAGTTTTCTACCTCTTGCGGTGTTGGTAAACTTGATTAGACTCTAGTAATAGTAATAGCCCCTTCAGTCATAACTGACTATGGGAATGCGCCCCTGAGGTGACAGCCCTCAACTGCTTATTTTCCTGGTGCTCCTTTCGACGTTTTCTCCTCACCTCTGCTTCTTGTGTGAGCCTCTCTTCGCCCAATTGGGCGAAGAGATAAGACTCTATTCTACCTACATCTTCATGTTATCTTCCCATTTATAGCGTTGTTTTCTCCCTTGCTCGTTTGCTGTAAAGTTGTCCTTCTGTTATGGTTTTCGATATTTGGTATATTTATTTATATGTCCAAAATATTTCTTTTTTTTTTTTTAATCTCGTTCTTTTATTCTGTTTTCATTCCTGGTTTGTCTACAACTTCTTTCTTTTCTTCTCTTTCCACGGCTTCAATTCTTTCTTCTAACTACTTGATCATTGTCTATGTTTCTGTGCCGCAAAGTGCGCATAACACATGGTGACTCATTTTTAATTTGTATTTGTCTGTCTCATGTTGTTGAATGTAGCTTTGATAATTCCTACTCTATTCTTGAAAGGGCTGTCTGAAACTCTATCAACCAGGGCATTTATTGTGTCAGACTCTCAGTCCATGCTTCGGAAGGTCCAAAGTGGATGGTTCCGGCTTGGTTTGGTTTGGTTTTAAGGATTATCTTCATTGCACACGAACAACTCCATCAGTGCTCCGATCTCCTCCGTCAGATCACACAAGGAGGATATCAGCACAGTGCACGAACTCCGTTGCACCGGCGAAAATTCCAATGTGTGTTTAGAGGAATCATACATTCTATAAATGTTTTTGTGGTGGGTCGGTTTCTAATTTTTAAATTTTGTCAAGGCAGCGGCCTTAAGCCTACTCTTTACGATTTCCAACGCGCGCAACTTGCACACGGGACCTCCTATTTTTTTGCTCTTATCCGAGAAGACTAGGCATCCGATCTCACTACCCAGGAGACCAGGGGGGAGTATGACATCATTATGACCACTGGTTCTGAAAAATATTTCCACAAATTATATTTCCTCAACTGGGAATAGAACCCGGTACCTCTAGAATTCGAGGCGGACGGGATGGCTCCGGCATGAGTGGAAAATATCTATAGAAGCCTTAAATCTTCAGGAACTGGTGTGGATCTACTGCCCTGATCATGCAGGGGTACGTGGCAATGAGAGAGCTGGCAGACTAACTTCGAGAGCACTTCTAGTGGGCACATTGATATGGATAAGGGTGTTAAGGAATAAAGATAATGTCATGGTATACTGCCACACGCAGGCATATAGCCATTGTTATTTGAGGAGATATGTCTATTTGTGGTAATGCATGTGTTGCACGATCTTTAACTTGGATTGAACGCCTTATACTTTGATACGTCACCGGTTGTAAATCACGTAACGCGGTGGCGCTAATTTATTCTAACGGCTAATATTCTGGGCCTTTCGTATTCTTCATTCCATCTTTTCTCATACTGGTAACGCAGTTTATTACATAGATTTCAGTCCCGGGATGTGAGCGAATGGTGAGAGAAATTCGTTTTCGTCAGATATGATGGCAGACATATCGTCTACATTTTCACCTGACACAGCATTTCTTCGGCTGAGTTCTCGGCGTTAGGGTGAGTAGGCGCCAATCTGCTGCGCTCAGAAATGAGAGTAGTTGGGTGAGGCGTTAAGACGCGTATTGACAGGTGATGGCAGTTAGGGCCTACGTCTAGTATGTGAAGTGTTAACAGACGAGAAAGGGAGGCTATTTCGGATTTGCGAAATAACGTGGGATCCTTTGTCTGTTTAAGATATATCAACCCGAGAGAGAGTTTAAGATATATCAACCCGAGAGAGAGTTTTAGACTAGTCATTCATACTCCTAAATCTGCAGTAGACAGATCACTCGTGCTAGGAAATATCTTGTGTATTGCAAAGTTCTGAGTTTCTTGGCAACATTTTGCCGAGTTCTAGACTACCATTATATTGAAGGATTCTAGTTCGTGGTTTAATCTGTAGTTCTGTGTGGAGGTAAATATTTAATATCTATTGTGTTGAGTGATCTAGTGATAAATCGCTTATTTTCATTTTACTAGTTAGATTTCTGTGCAGAAGAAATTAATATTAAGTCTGTTATATTCGCTAGTCGACATGTTACAGTGGAAAAGCAGAATATATTATAATTTGTAGCTTAAACTCATGCAGCTGTAAATGAATTAAATTAAACTGCGAATAATCAGTCGAGAATATTTTAACTAACTTATAACTGCACTGATTCATCATTGAGTATTGACGAAATACGTATGTATTTCTAATTCATGATGACTGATTTTGTGAATATAACTTATTTCACAGGAGATTTAAATGATAAGACAAGCTCTACGCTTGCAGTTTATAATGTAAGTTATAACCAAGGGAATAGTATGTATAAGTATTTTATATGTTGTTTTCCCTTTATTCAGTGAAACTGGGGTTACCCAACTTTGCCAGCGTTGAGTACTGAGTAGTATCTGTGAAGAACATAAACATTTTATTCTTAAAGACGTGGGTGTATAAAGTAAAACCTGTCTGGCATTGCATTGGCATCCAGAACGACAGAGTACCCATTCCATAAACTTTAAGATTTAAATAAAGTAACGGGCCTATCGCGCCAGATTTAATTCTTCCTGAGAGAAACCTCAAGTACATTTCAGCCCTTGTGGCAAGTAAAATATTACAATCAATAAACATTCCGACGGAGTTGTGACTAGTATGTGGTGTGACCAAATAAAATCCTATACTGAGAGAAGGCGGTTACCTGACATTCCTAGTTACTAGAAATCTAAGCTATTGACACTTTGCTCGCTGTTAACGTTCGTGCCTAGACAATTTTAATGTGACAGATCAGATATCCCTAAATAAGAAATACCAAGGAAACGTTCCCTGAAGAAGCGAATTCAACCTATCTTTTTGGAGCTGGGGTTCCCTTGGCCAATGTCTAACCCTGGAGATTCTGTATGTGCATGTCCTAATAATTGTTTGTCCAGAAGTTGCTACCAAAGCTGTAAGTACGAACGAAAGCTAGTGATCACGGCTCACTGAATAGAGTGAATGCAGGACTGAGCGATTCTTTTATTGTTGTATTTTGGCACTCATTTTTTGCTGTCTTAAATTTCTTTATGCAAGTGTTGTTGCTAACAATATTTTTCCTTAGGATAGATCAGAGTATCCAAGTCTGATCATACCTGTAAAGGGAAATCTTAGACTAAATCATATGTATCCGTGACTCTTTGGGGCTATCACTTTTCTTCTAACAGGACTGTGGGCTATACATCGAGGGAAAGGATCATACCAATGGGTCTATCATTCTTGTAGCAATTCATTGACTTTATGACTATTTGTATATGTTTGATGTAATTTCATATGTTGTGATGGAAGTTTATTTTGATAATTAAACTTCACATTTAAACTTAATCAGTGTGGCGGTCAGTTCGTTCCCAAATATCTATATTTTCATTTGTCGTAGTTTTACGTCTGTGTGTCTATTGTAGTCACTTATGTGTGTGTGTATGTGAGGAGTATATATATTAATATATATTAGATTAGATTTGTCTGACTAATCTAACTCTGTTGTAGATGATAGGCTGACTGAGAGAAGCTTCTCGAGTGTCAGAGACAGAATCTAATATATTTCCTCCATCTCACCCGTGAAATCTATTTCTATTTTTCACCTCCCACTGAGCTATCACTTATGTCTATGTCTATTCAGAAGGGACCAAACTAAGTCTTAATCACCTATCACAAATCTACGACAGTATTTTATTCAAGAAATATAAAATCACATTTCGGGTTCGCATTACTTGGGTGTCCGTGGTTAACACGCACCTACTAGTACAACGGCCAGAACTGAATAGATGAGACGAACGAACGAACGAACGAACGAACGAACTTTATTTTCGAAGGGTAAAGAATTGGGCGCGCAGGCCCGTCTAACATTCTGCCCTTCCACTCTCATTAATCTTGCATACTATATCCTTTCATTCCCACATGATGCTTTAAGCATTAATTTAAAGGCATGCAACATTATAAAGTTACCATAACATTTACAGTATGCAAGCATAATAATAAAAAAATGAGTAGGGATTTTTTTTGAAACAAACAAGCTAGTAAATGGGGGAAAAAAGTAATAATAAAATAAAATAAATAAAACAATAAATAAAAATAAATAAATTCTGTATACCGACACTCACTCATGCGGTCAATCCGTCTACAATTAATCTGTATTTTTGGTATGCGGGTACATTCTCACGACTCACATTTCTAAAGTACAGTATTATGTGGGTACATTCACACATACATTACATTATATAATAATATTTTAAAGTGAATATAATAATGATATTACATGAATATAAAACAAATTATTCACACACAAAAATGAGCGGAAGAGGAAAAGAAATGTTGACCTATGGATGAGATGTTGACAGGCAAATACTGTTTCTATGGGGATAGATAATCAGTGTTGAGGAAGTGTTTGAAAAGTGCTTTGTTAAAAGAATATTGTGTAGGTAGGCTTTTTAGGTGGTGTGGAAGGCTGTTCCATAAGTAGGCACCAGAGTAGGCTAGACTCTTTTTGAACAGGTCGATCCTAGGTTTGGGCAGACGTAACTGATGTAATCGTTGTCCCTCCCTTCTACTGGTTTGAAACAATGATCTTAGGTACGACGGGGCATTGTTAGATAGAATTGTGTGAGTCAGCTTGGCTTTGTTGTAGAGAAGACGTTTTTTTTAGCGACAGTATTTTGGGTTCTTTTCCTGTCCTTGTGTGTGGTGTCGTGCGATTATCGGTGATCAGACGCACTGCTCTCTTTTGCAGGGAGTGCAGTCTCTTCGAGGTGGAAGCAGGGCAACAATCCCATAGTGTAGAGCAGTAATCTAGATGTGTCTGTATATGTGAGGTGTAGAACAATAGTCTAGTGTCTGCGTCTAAGAAGTGTTTTATTTTGGCTAGCTGGTACGTCTTTTGTGCTATGTGTTTGGTTAAATTCCGTACATGGGAGTTCCACGTTAAGTGCTGCTCAATCGTGATCCCCAGAACTTTGTGTTCTGTTACATGTTCAATTTGTATTGATTCCGCGTGTAGCTGTAGCGATCTTTTGGTGCAGCTTAGGAGTTTCTGTCTGGTGGTAATCAACATAGATTTCGTTTTTGTTGTGTTTACTGGCATACGATTCATATTACTCCATTTTGTGACGAATACATTTTACGATATATCACCATGCATGCTTACATACTTATGAACTGACCATGCATTTATTTGATGTTCAAGATTCTCCATTTTTTTTTTTTTTTTTTTTTTTTGGCCATTGCTTGAATTTTGTAAAGAACTAAATAAATGTTGTACGACGTGAATCGTGGACCCATTACCAGGCGACTTATGTTCTTCTGCCAGTTTTTCTTGTCCTGTGGTGACAATACCCTTATTCATTCGTGTTGTTTAATAGACACACTACAAACAGAAACAAACAGCAATCGTTAGAAAGGGAGAAATACTAAAGACAAAAACTGATTGCCTGCTAGAGAAAGACACTGCAATCGATGAAATCATTAAGGCTAAGACTGCTGGAATTTGGCATCAAAAGTAAGACTAGTAGAAATGGACATTTGAGAGGATGCATCCGCCGTGAATACTTGTTTTTCTTCTTCGTTCGCCTCAGACTTCTACATTAATGACTCTAATAAAGGCAGTAGTCAACTCACGGTTCCTGACATCTCCAAACTGTTTTTCGTGGAGAGAAGTGAGTTGTTGCCATATGTCACTCCGTTCAGTGCTGTAAGTTGGGCAGGACTGGAGAAGATATTTTGGCTGTCATGGGACTGGTGCCACAGTAGCAGAGATCTGTTGGACCAATTATGTACTTGTGATATGGATGGTACATCAACCTATTGTGACCAGTGCATGATAGCTGGTGATAGGCATCATCATTTTTGTGACCTATGTGTTCTCTGTCCCATTTGAACTTGAATATGGCTTTTTTTGGTTGTTTTAGCCATTTCACAAGTTGTTTCTATATAGTTTTATTGAAGGGCACCCCTTTCTTTAGCAAGTTTATCTTCGTTGCCTGGAATGTTGCAATGGGCTGGTATCCACTGGACTGTGCACTTGTTGAAGCATTTGGCCAGGCTTTCAAGTGAGTTTATCAGATCTTCCAATCCTTTAGCATGGTGGCTCTTCAGGGCTGTTATTACTAAAAGGGCATCCGTAAAGATCACGATCTATTTTTCTGCAGGTGCTTTGTACTCAATAACAGTTCCCGCTGCCTGTTTCAGGACCTCTGCTTCAGCATTGAAGCTATTGTAGTTACAACCAGCGATATGGAAACAATTAGCATTCATACCCTTCGACGATTTTTTTTTTTTTTTTTTTTTTGGAGGAAGACTGAGAACATATGGTTTGCCCAGAGTGCAAGAAATCGATTCTGATCAACAAAAACAATACTCTTTTCTTGATTTCTATTTCACATCTGCCATCCTATGTTATTAAATGAACAAGATGACACACGTTTTATTTGTTTTAGCAGCTTCCGATTTGATTTTTTTTAAGCTGGCTTCTAATCTTCTTTGCTGGTTATCACAGTTTTCGTTTTCTCCTCGTTAATGTCCAATCCTATTCATCACCTAAACTGTTTAAATGCTTCATAAGTTGTTTTTTTTAAATATTCTTGCACACTTTCAACTAACAAAACTTTTTCAACTGTATAATTAATGTCGTTTATTGATCTTCCTTTAACTCTTTGACTCCGCAATTATTTTGCACCCTGTGCCATACTTTTAATTTGTGATAGACTGAAAACAACGCTCAGAAAGTTGTTTTGGCACGGGTGTCAAATCTGACCAACGTTCTGAGAGTTGTTCCGGAGTCAAAGAGTTAATGCTTAGTACTGACATTTCTTCTGTCTGAAGAATTGTTGTGTGTAGATGTTTAGAGAGCGCTGGTCTCTCCCGACAAAGCTGACGGGTTCGAAACACGATACCGACACTCTCCAGTTTACCCAGCTGTAAATAGGTACCCGACGTTGAGTGAGGGAAGGAAAAGGCAGCGTGGAAAGGAACTGGTCACCCCCACCTCTCGATGATGGGTCTAGTATGGTGAAGTCTCTAACACTTCACTCCCCTATGGCTGTATCTGCTGTGGGACTACCCTTACAGTTTTAGATGTTTAGAAGGTGAAATAACGATACGCATCGTTCACTCCCTCCATCTTCTTTGTATCAATATATAGTCATTATTTTAAGATAAAGCAGTTGATAGCATTACAAGGAAGTCCATGTTCTTGAATCCCCGAAGTAAGAGAAATAGGAGACGAAAGGGCACACGGAGAAGAGAAATGGAGACATGCAAGAAAAGATCTGAGAAGGCATGGAGGGACCTTGACAGGATGACAAGGATAGGCTGGCTGAGGCATGTTTTTTGTTGAGGACCTGTGCTCCAGTGGAACTGAAGGGAATTGATCTACTGGTTGATTGATTATGCACTGATTGATTGATTGGTTGGTTGATTGATGTATTGACTTATTAGTTGATTATGCACTGATTGATTGATTGGTTGGTTGATTGATGTATTGACTTATTAGTTGATTATGCATTGATTGATTGATTGGTTGGTTGATTGATATATTGATTATTAGTTGATTATGCATTGATTGATTGATTGGTTGGTGGATTGATGTTTTGACTTATTAGTTGATTATGCATTGATTGATTGGTTGGTTGATTGATGCATTGATTGATTGGTTGGTTGATTGATGCATTGATTAATTGATTGGTTGATTGATGCATTGATTATAATTAACTGATTGGTTGATTGAGACATTGATCGATGTACTGATTGATTGGTTTATTGATGTATTGATTGATTGTTTGATTGGTTGGTTGATACATTCATTGATCGGGTTGAGAGATGTATTAATTGATTGGTTTATCCATGCATTGATTGGTTGGTTGACTGATGCATCGATTGAACGGTTGATTGACGCATTGATTGATGGATTGGTTGATGCATTGAAGCAACTGATAAACTGGCAGACCAAAGAACACGTGGAGAACAGAACTGTAAACTGGCATGAATGGGATGATGAAGACACAGAAAGACTTTGAGCTGATGGCACGTGACAGGAAGACTTGGCTTAAGTTTGTTGAAGGCCTATGCTCCTTTGGGAGTAGAAAGGTGAAAGAAAAAAATATTATTTAAATCCCAAGAGGAATTTGTCGGGTTCGATCATGCTGAAGCTGAAGATCAAGAAACAGTGATGGTGCAGATGACATCACGTGATATTCCAGGGAGGCAAATGGCAAGGAACATGTTTTTTTCGAGAAGGAACTTGTCATGGACCGTGTAGTTTCCGGGGGGTTTCCGTATAAGACAAAGGAAAGAATATGGTAACTGCTCCCTGAGGTGTGTCGTACTAGGCAACTAACATGAGGTTGTGCATGAGGCTGCCAACTTCATTATGTAAAGCTAATTGCTGTAGAAACCACCGACGTGAGCGTGTGTGATTGCTTTGTGCATGCTTCTTGCAGGGGGGGAAGGCTGCAGTGGTGACTTTGTGCTGCATAGGTAGCGGAAAGGAAAATAATGATAGTGATGATGATGACAACGTACAAGCCCTAGCTGGTGTAAATCCCGCGAAATTCCTTTCCAAGAAGTAGCTCTATATATGTAAACAAATGTCTAAATGTATATATATATATATATATATATATATATATATATATATATATATATATATATATATATATATATATATATATATATATATATATATATATATATATATATATATATGAAAGAGTCTTGCTCATACGTTTGCTTTCATACATATAATAACCGAATCAACTTTGATTGTTTAGTTTTAAAATAAAATGTAACTCCTTTAATAATCAATTAGTTTTAACAGATTAAAATAGAGATGAAATGATGGTGAATTTTAGATGAAAGTTTTATCTTCATAGAGACTGGATAGAGGAATGTTAATGTTCTTTACTGTTGCCTTTTAGTAAGCACTTAGCTTGGAATCGATGACTACTGCAGCCGTGGTTTCGTCAATTCTTCTGTGATGAGGGCACTTCTTCGCACAACTTGTCCAATTTAGGCGGTTAGTGTTGATTCCCTGCTTTTAGTGTAGAACTTTCGTCTATCAGCTTCGTATTATGAACAGTCTGATACCTTCGTCCCACGATCTTTAGACAAAAAGAACAAAAGCCTCTGCTAAGTACATTTGTGGGCTGCAAATTAACAGGCGTATTGTCTCGCTGTCCACCCACCAATGTTAGCCTCTCTGAATAATTATATTCTTGAGTATGCACAGCGTAACTCAGGGAACATGATTAGAAATCACCAATATTCTTTTGGGTATTAAACTGGGAAAATATGTGCTTGGACAGAGCGAAAGCAATGATTTGCCTGAATTACAGTTACATATATCTCACAAAATGATATGATACACTTGAGGCACATGTGATATAATCATCACTCATCACTGCTCCAGTCGGAGGCTGGGGTTGCTGCTGCTTTCGCGTTTCTGCGCGAATTAGCATAAAACAAACACCAGCGCATGCTGTAATGATTTATGAATATACTATTTTCATATGTTGAGGTTGCCGGCCTCATATATAACCACTTAACAAGAAAAACATGTCGAATTCACATTTGTAAAATAAATGTTTACACTTATACCAAAGTAACTTTTGGGAACACAATCTCCTGGCACAGTTAGATGCTTTCGAATCACTTGGTCTGGGAAATTCCTCTTATGACCGGTGATCTGATTCCTTAGGACTCCAGTCTTTGTATTTAAAAAATGCGGGTTTACTTTTTTAAGATTCAAAGTTGCCCAAATACTTCGATCTGTCCTGGTCCTTTAAGTTTCCAGTCTTTGTATTTAAAATGCGGGTTTACTTTCAAGTTTAAAGTTGCCCAAATACTCTGATCTGTCACTTATAATTTTGGAATCCTTTGTCCGATCCTTCTCTTTCTGGCTCAGGTGAATTGCTAGCTTGACGTGGCGGTGCAGTCTGATTTTTTACTCCGATTTTGCTAGATTATAATTATATTTCCAATTCTCAGTTCAAAATCCCAGATTGTACTTCCGACGAAATTTCCAATGAAAGTCAATGTCTATTCAGTCTCTCGAATCAAACCATTTGTCGTGGTTGAGTAAAGTGTAGAGTATTTGTCGAGTTGGACAATAGTAGTGAAATCGACAAGGGATAGTGGACTGACAGAGTTATAGATTACACACACAGAAAGGTGTAAATAGGAGATGGACTTGAGACAACCTGGAAGAAGATTTACCAAAATGATCTCTCTCTCCAAGCCTCAACTCACTTATGTCTGTCTAAGCACCTCCTGCTCTCTCTCTTTTCTCTTATCAAACATAGAGATTATAGTAAAGAGCTAAACAAGTTAATTATGGGTGAAAGGGTCGGGAACAGCGTATTAATAAAGGTGTAAACTTTATTAAATGAAGAAAAACATGAAAATAATGCATATCATCAACACAACATAAAATTACATCAATAATCAAATAATCATCAATAGTCATCAAATACGCAAATTACACCAACAAACACACACACAGACCACCGACATGAACCTGTAGAATACAGAGAGATAAATAATCGAGTGGCAGTCCTTTCGTTTTCGGGGACCAGATGAAATAGCTCCAGTAAGTGGTTTTTTCGTATATATCCTCCATCGGTGATGGAATTAACCTGAATAAAATCACTGTATAGGCGCTATCGTTGGTGACTCCCCCCTACTGGCGCGAGTTGGGCTGGAAGACTCTATTTACCTCCTGTTTACCAAAATGAATAAACTGCGTGTCAGTCCTTCCGCTTTCGGGGACCAGATGAAATAGTCCAGACAGTGTCTCATATGTAGATCCTTCGTGAGGGACTAAGCCTACAAAACTGTCCTTGTTGGTACTAAACGTTGGTGACTCTCCCCTACTGACGCGAGGTGGGCTGGGGGACGCTGTTTATCTCCTGCTGACCAACTGAATGAACTTAGCGACAGCCTGACCGCTTTCGGGGACCAATGGAATAGCTCCAGTAAGTGGTTTTTAGTATATATCCGCCATCGGTGATGGAATTAACCTGAATAAAATCACTGTATAGGCGCTATCGTTGGTGACTCCCCCCTACTGGCGCGAGTGGGGCTGGAACTCTGTCCATAGATGGCTGCTCATATGTGCGAGGTTTTAAGTATCCAGAAAATACACCAGCAGAAGTCACTTGAGGACAAAGAGTCCCAGGCGCGCTTATCCGGCGCTAGGCTCTGCTTGGCTGTAAATCCTGTTTACACTGGTTTGGCTGTGGTTTGCTGAGTGCCCCGTTTAGGCACAAAAAGACGGGTGATATGGAATTCTGCTATAGGCATGCTGAGCGGGTTTGATATTCTGGAAGCCGCAATGCTCTGGCTGGTAATCCAATAGGCGAGTAGAGAACTACTACTGCGTTTGGCGATTCCAGATTTTGCGTTGGCTCCGTTGCACTGCGTGAGCTTAACTTGGCGTTGACAAAAAGGGGTTTTTTATTCAGGAACGGGGTTGACGATTCGTGACGCTAGCGGTATTCAGAAATCCTCTAGATCGAAGAGAATATTTCGTTCTTCGCCTGACTGGAATCTGCTCTAGCGATTCGGTCTCCCTGAAACCCGAAAATGACTAGAACATAGGCAAACACATTCTAGTATTGTGTTAAAGTTTGCCTTATCTCATGATGGTCATCTACGGGCCCGGAATATACACGAATGTCTTTGTCTATTAAAACCAGTCTACTCTTATAGATCACAAGGGACGCTCCCCCCGGACACCTGGCCTGCATATTTCTACAGAAGTTCGGCGAAAGACGTAATCTAGAGTAAGACAAAAGAAATCGTGCGAAAGTTCCCCAGGTAGAGAAATGCATAACATTATGCTCTATCTTGTCTAAGGGGCGAAAACCCAAAGACTGACCGCGGGTTTGTCTCCCCCTGTTTCCAGGATGCATGATATTATGATCCGAAGCAGCGTTCTGGAAGCCAAACACAGGGACCCTTTCGCTCGTGATCAAAGGCTTTAAACGTAAGAGATATTCCCCTGGTCAGACCAGGTACGGCTTAGATAATATTATCGTTCGCTGACCGCTACAGGCCGGAACGTAACCAAACCTCGGGTGGGGTTTGAGAAGGTGAAAAAGTTTGGCCACGAAGGTAGAAAATGAAAGAAAAAGAAAATACAAAATGACGAGGAAAACCAGGACATTTAAAAAGTAATCAAATTATGGACAAGATGGTAAAATAGATTATCGGTCACGTGACACCATTCGAAAAGCTCTTTAGCACTATCTGGGCTGGGGTGTTTAAATCATAATACCCCCGCCTATTTTAAAATATTACATTTAAAAATTCCATCGCGTGACCTCTTTCTAGTAATGCTGTAATACTTCCGCCCAGATTGTCTTCTCTGTCTGGTCATCTGTAATAATTACACAGAGATAGTCCCGCGGAAGCGACTATCTACTTATCAACTGTGTCTTTGCCCATCTCTCAGACGGCTTTCTTTTCATCGATCGTATAAGACCATATTGTACAAACGCAGATCGCCTCTATCAAAGGTGGCTAAGCAACTTACGTGATAAAAGTATTATCCGCTGCACGGTCTAATTACCGTGGTATTATTACAATCATCTGGCGAAACGTAAACAAGTCTGGTAGTGGTCACAGCAAAAAAATGAATGAAGGTGCATAAAATATGCCAAATAAAAAGCGGATGAAGGAGTGAGAGAGGGGCTCAAGAGTACATGTACAAACGTTTTGTCACAGCCTCATGGATAACTTATTGCACTATTATAATCTCTGCTGAAATATCGGATAATTGTTGCAACCAGGGCTGTGAATCAGGAGTCGGAGTCGTGGAGTCGTAGTATTTTGGTGGAGTCGGTGTCGTGAAGTCGGATTCACAACACGTCATTCTGACCAAACAGCGCGCCATACTTTGTGATGGAGAAATCTCGAGTGTAACGCAGCGAGACATCAGGCTAGTCCATAATTTTGCTGTTTGGGTTACGCATAGGAAAAGATGGGAGTATGTACTAAAAAGACATTAGCTAGAAAGAAAAGAATAATCCAGGGCGTATTTGAAGCCTAAGAGGAAGGAAATCGCTTCAGGGATAACGAAGATAATTGAAATCTTAGTTTTCCAGATTTGTACACCTAGACAGATTATGCATACATTTTCGGAAGGCAAACACACTTTGGCAGTAAGCTCCCTCTGTCATTCGGCCTTGGCCTATATATAGGACGTGCCCTAAATAGAAAGCAGGTTCATAAAGAATTTCAAATACAGTGAGCGTCAGCGTGTTAATGCAGATTGCCTTTGCCTTTTGTATCTGAGAGCAGACTAATAGATACCCATTAACAGCTCGACTGTATGTACTTGAGGGTAAGAAAGAATGTGTGTGTGTGTATATATATATATATATATATATATATATATATATATATATATATATATATATATATATATGTGTGTGTGTGTGTATTTCTATTAATTAATTAAATTGTGCATTAGGAAGTGTGTAGATGTGTTATGAAACGACTGTGTAAATTTCTGGAGGCAAAACCCAAGCCAATATATATTCAAATAAATTGAGAATGGTAGCGAAAGTGTGTCTATAGTTTTAGAAAAGTATGTAAAGAATTATTTCTTGAAGGAATGGACCACACACCTGAAACATAGGAAAGGATGAAAGGAATTACATTACTGTATTGAGTGATATATTACTTAGTATTTTTACACAAGACCTAATAAATGTATGGAGGCGAATCATGGACAGAAGGTTCTAACTAAGGATTTGGAGAAAAATTGTATTCACAGGAACTGGATTGTGTTGTTACTGATATATTATGTCCTGTGCGTCTGTTAGCACACTGTCTGAAACTGTCTCTCACCTCCTACAGCTGTGATAGTGAGATAATGATAGACAATAGGGGCAAAGTCTACAGACAGGGGGTATGATGTGCTGGTGTTGTGGGTAGTGGGTTTCCCCCCTTGCTTCACCCTAGGCCTAGTGAATTCTGTTCATGAAAGGAGCGACCATTGCGGTGTTAGTCTCTTGGCCTAGCAAAACCTCTCATACCCCAAGATCGTTGTGCGTGGTGAAGAGCCACACCCTCCTCGAGGTAGTCCTGGTAACTGAGGGTGCGAATCCTCAGGCTAAACACAACGGATCTAGAGGAGCAAACCTCGATAATAAAACCGGTGCACTACACCGTACACGCCCTCTGTGGGTGGGAAGGAGCCAGATGGATACTGAACAAGTCTTGGGAGTGGGAACGAGTGTGGACTGCTCCCTGAAGATCGGAACCCATCGTACAGGCACAGAGACTCAGGACGTGACGATCCTATTGCCTTCAACTCTTGGTCACATGCCTAGAGCCTCGGAGAACTCGGCGTAACCAGCAGGCAATTTGGTGGCGGGGAAAGAGCACTGTGAGCCCTACCTTGGCTACGTATCACAAGGAGACGCAGAAACACCCCCTTTATCTCCCCCAGAGCTGGCACAGTACACTTCTGGCTTCTACCCGGGGCGTTAGGAAATCCACAGGCACCCCAGCATCACAATGCCAAGAAGATGACAAAGTTGGAATTTACTAACTCAAACCTGGCAGAGCAAGTCCTCCAACAGATGTGGCCGATGCTGGGCCCACTGGCGCGTGGACACGTCCCGATCCCCATCGAGACTTGCCCGGGGAGCCCACCCCGGCTCAAAAAAGCAGAGAAGGCCACTCTCCAAACCTCCGATGTCTTGCGGGCAGTGTTAGGATGTGCAAGAACATGGACAGGAAGACTCCACAACTTCCCCACTGAAGACACGCCCACGGCGACCGTTGCCTCAACTGGCTGTGTGTGGTGTACCCGGAAACGGGGCCTCCCAGTACTGAGACACAGTTAAGTCCCCGATGTCATTTATCGGTGCAGAGTTGAGAGAGATGGCTGAGCATCACAATCCCCCCTGTGTTGCAGCATGATGAGAACCCAGAATTGCACACTGAGCTTGGGGGGAATCACTTGGGCACCAGACTTAATACTGGCTCTTGACTGGATGGCCGCATGCAGGAGATTTCTACAATGGGGGGTTGGCAGGTGGTGGGTATCTGTCCCCAACTGCTAACTTAGAGCCAGAAGTGGGGTCCTCTGTATGCGTGCCAGGCCAGGATAAAATGCCTGGGAAAGAGACTGGAGCTCAGAACTCCCTAACTCAAAGTTGCAGGATGGCAGGAAAGACAGGGCTATTTTGAAGATAATGCAACCATATTTTCACCATACGAGCTCGGACGCCGCCTCGGTAAACAAGGTCCGCGCAGAGCAGTGACACCCCCAGGCTGCTTGCGAATAGTCTACTACTGGGAACATAAACAGATTAGGGATGAGCCCACTCTCCCGTTGAACAGGTGCTAAAGTCATAGATACTGGGCCAGAAGGCGCACCGGAAACCACAGTATCACGCAACTCGCTTTTTTTTCTATGGAGAGTACACCGTCAAATAAATCTCGTACTGGTGCTCGCCCTGTGGAGCTCCACCAGGCAGGTGCAGTGCCGGGCTCTGAGCCTCGACAGAGCCCACCCTCAGCTACTGGAGGACCCTCTAGACCGTCTTGTGGAGTCAGCAGACGGCGGAGGAGAACTACTGACCAAAACAAAACAGAAAAAGAGAAACCCAGAGTGCCACTTGTCATGATGCACTGGAATGCAGAGGGAGTGAACAGCAAGCAGGCTGGATACAGCAAAAAGACAGAGCTGGAAAACATCTTGTATGAGAAGCAAGTCAGTGTTTGCTGTATCCAAGAGACTCACTTGAAAGCAGATCAAACCTTTAAAATAAGGGGATATCAATGCTTCAGATCCGACAGAAAAGATAGACGAAAAGGAGGAGTACTTACTCTTGTAAGGAATAACATTCCTGCACACGAAAGGAAAACCTTCATGGATGGAGCAGAATATCAGCTGTTGCAGATAAAGGTAGACAAGATGGAAATAGAACTCCTGAACTATTACTGTCCGAACAACAAACCCCTGAGTCTCAGCTCTATACAGGTACCAGCCACCAACTTTATAGCAGTTGGAGACTTTAATAGCCACTCCCAGAGCTGGGGCTATAACCATCTGGATCACAGAGGTGAAGAGGTTGAAACTTGGCAAGATGATCACTCCCTAATCCTAGTCAATAATGCCACAGATACTCCTACCTTCTACTCCAGAGGATGGCACACAACTTCAACACCAGATCTTGCCTTCTCCACACCAGATATAGCTGGATCTATTAGTAGAGAAGTAGGAGACCAACTAGGGGGAAGCGACCATCGCCCAATCTTTCTTACTGTCCAGAGTGCAACTCTCAGTACAGGCCCAGCCATTACAAGATGGAACTACAAAAAAGCCAACTGGGGTTTATTCAGGCATCAGGTGAACACGCTGCTGTCTACCCTCAAGGTACAGAACAGAGACATTAATGAAGTGGTAAAAGACTTCAACAGATGCATACTACAAGCTGCAAAAGAAACCATTCCCAAAGGATGCCGGCGTAACTACATACCATACTGGTCCAGCACACTCCAAGAACGTCAGGAAGCCATGGACAGGGCTAGAAAGGACGCAGAGTCTCAGCCTTCACTTGAAACTCACAACAAATGGAAAAAGGCTGTAGCAGAGTTTCAGAGAACAAAGCTAGAAGAAAAACGGAAAAGCTGGAGAACTAAAACGGCATCGCTGAACCTTGAGAAAGACGGCAGGAAACTTTGGAGATTAGTCAAGTCTCTAAATGAAGAGCGTTCCTCACCTAGGCAGACTATCACATTGGATGAAGGTGGCAAACTTTTCAGAGGAAAACAAGCTGCAGACTTGTTTGCTAGAAGATACAGTTCAGAAAGCAACTTACCCATTAACATAGATCATCAGAGAGAGATAAGAAAAGAAATACTGGCAACCATGGGACAGACAGATACTCCTGCCCCAATGAGGGAACCCATCACACTAGGAGAACTACAGAAGGCTATTTCCAAGCTTAAGTTTCAAAAGTCACCCGGCCCAGACAAAATCAGCAACGAAATGCTAGTAAATCTGAGCTCAGCAGCAAAGACAAAACTGCTTGAGATATTCAACCACAGCTGGTTGAAAGGAACGGTACCCCAAGTATGGAGAGAAGCCATCACAATACCCATACTAAAGAAAGGGAAATGTAAGACCGAGGCTGCAAGTTACCGGCCAATCAGTCTCACAAGCTGTGTTGGGAAGACTATGGAGCGAATAGTCAACCACAGATTGAAATGGTATTTAGAGTCTGAGCAGATCCTGGTGCCGGAACAAGCTGGATTTAGAGAATGCTACAGTATAGAAGACCAAGTTACTTACTTGTCTCAAGCAATAGAAGATGCCTTCCAGGAGAAGAAAAAGGTCCTAACGATCTGGGTCGACTTCAAGCAGGCCTTTGACAAGGTGTGGAAAGATGGCCTCATTGCAAAACTTAGGAGAAGTGGAATCCAAGGCAACATGATGAAATGGATCCAGTCATACTTGCATAACAGGAGAACTAGAGTCACTCTTGACGGTCTGCAGAGCAGAAAAGTGTTGCTCCATCAGGGGGTACCTCAAGGAGGAGTAATTTCCCCAACACTCTTCCTTGTTTACATCAATGACCTGGTGAAAGATCTCCCTGCAGGAGTTAAAGCTGCCTTATATGCAGATGACCTAGTACTCTGGTGCGCTGATGAAAATGTCACCACAGCAAATTATAGAATGCAGCGGGCAGCAGACATGCTAGTGTCATGGGCAGAGAAATGGCTTATCACAATAAACACAGACAAAACCTCCACAACACTGTTCTCCCTCGCCCCCAAGGACAAATCAGCTAACATACACCTAGGGACAACCGTGATCAAGGAAGAAAGCTACCCCACCTATCTTGGGGTGACATTTGACCAAAGGCTTACATGGAATAAGCATATTGAAAACGCAGAAGGAAAGGCCCGAAGACGACTAGGCATACTCAGAAAATTAGCAGGTACCAACTGGGGAGCAAATGAACGAAATCTAAAGAAGATTTATAATGGAGTAATAAGACCACACTTAGAGTTTAGCTCAGCAGCATGGTCATCAGCTGCTAACTCACATCTGCAGTCTTTGGACAGGGTGCAAAATCAAGCTCTCAGGCTCATTACAGGAGCCATGAAAACTACACCAATAACAGAGATGCAGAAGGTTGCTGGATTACAGACATTGTCCCATAGAAGAGACACAAAAACCATGATCCAGATGGAAAAGTACAACAGTATGCCAATGCACCCAATGAAGGCAAGACTAGATGATCTGGCATTGGGACGTCTAAAGCGTAGCAGCTTTGTGCATCGGGGGAAAAGACTTATAAGACAGCATCAAGAGGACCTATCCATGAAGACAACACCACTGAAGCCCACCCTATACCCTGTACCATGGGAGCAGGCCAGCAGTGCCCTCCAAATTAATACATCAGTCAGTGGTCTCACAAGTGGATGTGAGTATAATGATCTGCAAAAACGAACTGCTACATTGAGTATGATCCAAGAAAGCTATCCCGATCAATCATGGATACATGCCTATACAGATGGATCAGCAACTAATGCTGTTAGGAATGGAGGTGCCGGTATCTTTATCTCATATCCTGACAACCACTATGAGACTAGGCACATTCCCACTGGTAAATTCTGTTCCAACTATACAGCTGAGGTTCAAGCTCTAGAGCAAGCTGCAAATATGATTTATAACACCAACTCTGACTGCCACCAGGTAGTCATCCTCGCAGATGCACTGTCTGTCCTGCAAGCTCTCAAGGGTGGTAAACTCCCGCATCTGAGAAATGAACTAAACAAGGTAGCTGCCAAAAAGAGAACCATACTTCAGTGGGTACCATCTCATTGTGGTGTACCCGAAATGAAAAGGCAGATAAACTTGCAAAAAAGGGAGGAGAATGTGAACAAGAAGATAATGAAGTCACATACTTTGAGAAAAAGAGAGCTATCCAGACTATCAGAAGAGAACAGAACCAACCCAAAGACGACTATCACACTCTCGACCGGCAGGGACAGATAACTATTTTTCGACTCAGGACAGGGCATAACAAACTGAATAAACACATGCAGAAGCTACGATTGTCTGCTTCACCACTGTGCACATGTGGATTAAACGAACAAACTGCTGAGCATGTTCTACAGGACTGTCCTCTGTATGACCAGTTAAGAAAGATATACTGGCCGAATGACTCAACACTAAACTCAAAGCTATATGGAGTTAAAGAGGAACTTCAAACAACAGTCGAATTCATCATGAGAACTCGTCTGACGGTGTAATCATCAAAGATGCGATCGCAAGAAGAAGAAGAAGAAGAAGATAGACAATAAACTGGTTAATCCAATATGTTTCAGGTTATATCCTGTCATCCAAGTACACCTTAAAGAGTCAGCCACTACTGAAAGGAACTAGTGGTAGGCGCACGCTTTTTGTTCATAGGGACAGCCACCCACTATCCACTGCCTGGAGGAATTTCATTTGACCTTTCCTTCCTTGTCAGAAGAGTGACCGGCTTCAATACAAAAGATAAGTGGCCAAACAAGGCTACTGTCCAGCGTATCCCAGTATAACACCACTATTAATGACAGACATTTCTAATGATGACATCTCGATGGGCATAGTTATAGCAGTGATTGACTAAAGTTCAATAATTATGAAGTGAACTAATATTGAGCTTAAAATATAAACAGTCAACAACCATAGTCAGTTCAACCAAGAGAGAAGAACTTTCTATAAATTAGAGACTTTAGGTACTGTTGAACATTTTACAAGTGATTTTATTTATTTAATGTTGTAATCAAATTTTGAGTTCAGTGAGAAATTTTCTCAGAGAAAAGAAAACTTGTATAAAATAAATTGTAAATATTTACCAACAGACTTACTTGAATTATGTAAGTTAAGTTAGAGTTATTGTTGGTAAATATTTTAGTTAATACCCCTAGCAGAGCTTAATACATACACAGAGGAGGATCTGGAGAGGAGCAAGTAGGAACTTAGGGTAATATATTACCATCTTCCCTAGGAACTTATACAGCTTGATCCTACCTTTGATGTCCATACACCCTTACTCTTTTCAGAGAAGAGGGTATTGCTTATAAGACCAGACTGGCACTATCCTGGTATCACCTGATATAACTTTGTGTCCAGGATATCTTATAATTTCTATACCAATCTACCCTCTCGCTGCAGTCGGTAAAAAACGTCCTGACTCCTATGAGACTTAAGACAACGCAGATCCACGTTTGATACATGTAAAGGGGAAGGGTTGGCTTAGTAAATTAAAATAACACTTCAAATTAGTTGTTTATTATAAACGTAGTACATCTTATTCGAGAGCAACAAATTTATTAACACATATACCATACTTATACACATAACTCCATATAAGTGCATATTGTTTATGCCATATGACTAGTACAAAACTGTAGTCGGAGAATTTCATTAGTCAAAGTCGGAGTGGGAACTTTTTACGGCCCACTGTCGTGTGAAATTCTAATCCACATATATAAATTAAAAAGTAAATGTAAAGCCTAACAAATAACTTCAATAAAAGGAAAGAGAAATGGTAAAAGAACAGTGCTGTCACAATGACAGTACTCAAGATCCCCTTGTTTTCTACTTCGTCTGCAAATTGTAACGTTTCACGTTGATAGTAAAAGCCTACTGCATCACTACACGCTTTCTTCAATGAAACGTGTACTGCATTTCTAAGAAAACCTTGAGCTAGGCACCCTGCGTAATGACCTAAATTAATACTTCCATTAATTTCATTTTATACACGGCGTGAGGAAAAGACAGATGAACTTAGGATAGAGAGAAGGGAGGGCTGAAAGCAGGAACGCATGCAACACTAAACACGCGTCTCGCTATACAATTAAAGTCATCACGCGTGTAAGGCCACAAGCACTAGCTTTTTTCAAATCGACAGTGATAAAAAACACTACCCATACGAGAGTTAGGTTTTAAAACTTACAAAATGCTTATTAGGAAATATGACATTATACTGTTTTATGTCTGAAAACATGACAGTACCCAGACACCACATCGATCGAAGTGAACGGGAGGTAGAAGAAAATGCATATTTTGAACGCAGCCCCTTAGCCCCATAAAATTTATATAGTTGGGTTCCTTAGGACTTGCTGACAAATAATATGTTAAGTGTTACGCAACTAGTCCAGGAATTAACAAATTATAGCCAAAAGAAATAGTGAGGGTGTCAGACAACCCCAAAATCAGAATCGCTCAGTGGCAGATTTTAAAACCACCATTGTACGGGAAATAGGTCCCCATGTTAAATCCTATTTGATTGGAGCGCAATAAATGTAAGGCTAAACACGATTAGTCGGGCTACAAATACTATCTTTTGTTGTTAGGGGAGACGGAAGGAAGGGTACTTTTTTTTAAAACGCTTGTGTAAACATGGCTCGATTGGTTAGACCCGCCAATATAGGCAATTAGAAGCGTTAGTTCAGCACCACATTTTCAAATAAACTTTCTAAAGCAACAGTGCGTTGAGATTCAGCTTATATTTTTCTAAATAAAAGCCTGAGACAGCGGCAGGTCGGATTTTGTGCCATATTCATTGCCAGTCAACGTAATTCTGTATTATTTCCATGAATTGTGGTAAGCTTGAAACATTCAATATCTTTTTAATGAAAATTGAATGTAAATTGATAATTTATGTCTGTATATGTGTGTGGTTCAGTAGCGAACATGAGGCAAGGCCTATATAGTGCTCCAACCTGAACAGAAGGTGTCGGAGAAAAGTAAAACTGCATGGAATTGCCAAACAGTACACTGACACCTATCTTATTGACTAGAACGAACTAATGCTGGAATTGCAGAGGCGTGGTGACCATTAGGGAGGAGTATACTGGTGGAAATTGTTTCAGATGAAGCTGGCAGTTGGCCTACCGCTCTGAACTCAGTGTTTGTTATGTATTGTGTTCAGTCTGGAAATAGATTATAGATTAGTTCTGAAATAGGAGGTACAACCTTCTTGTTTCAGGGACGGTGGTCCTATGTTATTGAAGCAGCACCTGGTCTGAGCTTTGCTGAATCTGGAGGCTGACAGCATACTCCTGGGTCCAGATAGCGACCAGTGAGGTGTGTCCAGAACACACGGGAGCAATCGAGCAGAGGAGTCTTTTCCTGCCGCCATCACGAAAGTTAAGCCTCTGTGGCCAGGGGAGCTCAACATTATGTGTCCCCTCAAAAATTGACATTATAGTAAAAAAGAGGGACAATACCTTGTTTAAATTGACAGGAACTGTGATCTTTTTCCCCATACTATTTCCCAGATAAACAAACACTTGAAGTCATGATGACCAATAACAACATAGCTTGAAAAACAAAACCAGTATTACCTCATAGTACTACTACACAACTGACACACATAGGATAATATTAATAAAATATGTCACTACAAGGTTCATATTATAAATTATGTATATATATAAATTGTGATTACATTTGATTGTGATTCCTGGTTCACTTTGTATTTGAATCAGGATATATAATAGTGAAAGTAATTAATACAGATATATTTGAAACTCTACCAGTGACTCATTTAAGATAGTCTTATAGAGTGTTACATGTGTGTGAGTGTCACAGTGTTGTCAAGTGTGGTGGAATAAATTAAATTGTTTATCTGTCTGTTGTTGTTGTGACTTACACTTCATCATTTACATAACCCTAGACATTTAACGTAGTCATCACAATATTCCAGAATAATTCTGACTGAGGTATAATGTGGTAGCAAGTAAGGTTATCTATAAAACACTACACCTATTAGATACAGATACCTTCACAGCTGATCTCAGTCAGTACACTAAGTCCCCGATAAATATTTATAACATCCCACTTTATCACATATATTGGGGTCTCGCTCCCGGGATTTTGAATCTTTCCCTATTAAAAATATTGGGGGTAATTCACTTCAGGGAATAATAGAAATTAAAAAGGTATCCTTGGGTGAAAATAAATAACGTTGAGCTCTCAGTGCCTGTGGTGTCTTTGGATAAGTAATATCAGATTGTATTGTTTAGTTAAACATTATATAAATTTACCTGTTAGAAAATGGCAGACCTGGCCAAATTTCGATCTGCTGCTGTACAGACTGCGAAAGAGTTAGGAATGGACGGGCAAATTATGATTGCTTATGTCACTGCTGAATGTGACAAATATATTGAACGGGAAGAAAGAAGATTAGAAAAAGAGGCCGAAAGAAAGTTAGAGGCTGAAAAGGAAATTAAGAAGATACAATTTGAGGCTGAGGCTGAGACTAAGAGGTTGCAGATTGAGGCTGATAAAGAGGCTAAAGCATTGGAAGCCGAGGAAAGAAGATTGACTGCAGAAAGAGAAGAGAAGAAATTGGCTGCAGAAAGGGAAGACAAGCGATTAGCTGCAGAGAGGGAAGCAGAAAAGGAGGAGAAGAGATTACAAAGGGAACACGAGTTACGACTAAGGGAGTTTGAGTTTCAAGGCCATGCTCCTGAAAATGGTGCCAGTCTATTTACCTCTGATGCCACTGCTAGTCAGGGAGCCTCAACCTCAGCTATGAACTTTCATTTAGATCATTTTGTTGAGAAAGACGATGATATTGAGAGCTATCTAAATAGATATGAACTATTAGCTACCACATATGGGTTAGAGAGAGAAAGGTGGAGCTTAAAGTTATCTCAAGGCTTCGTGGGGCAGCTTATGAAGTTTTGGCCAAAATGAGCAGAGGTGATCAGGAAAATTATGACATGCTAAAGTAGGCTCTTTTGTTAAGATATGAAAAGAACGCAGAATTTTATAGGAAAAAATTTAGGAATGCTAAACTACTGTCAGGTGAAACCTATTACCAGTTCTCTGCACGGTTAGAGACATACTTGGAGAAATGGACTTCTCTGGGGAAAACCCAAGATCTTAAGGAAATGGTCCTTATAGAACAATTAAGAGAGTCCATGGCTCCAGACCTGAGAAAGTTTCTCATGGAACAAGGTGCAGAGAGGCTGGGTGAGTTGCTAAATGTTGCTGAAAGGTATCAAGCAGCTCAGGCAGAGGTATCAGGTAATAAAAAGAAACAGGTGGATAATTTTAGGGCACCACAGAACTTTAATAAATTTGATCCTAGAGATCAAAACAAAGGTAAGCACCAATTTGATAGGCCACGGTATGACAATAAAAATAAAACCCCACAATTCGATGAAAGGAAATATGATGAAAGAAAATCTTTCAACCAAGGGAAAAGGTGGTGAAAAAATTGTAAGATGAACAATCATGACACTGACCATTGTAGAAGGAACCCTATAGTTATGGCCACCCTTCAGGTCAGGTCGACCTCAAGACAGGAGGAGGATATTCTGTTAGATACCTTTCCAGAAGAGATGAGGAAGGCACAGGCTGGGGATAAGACCCTCAAGCCTTGTTTCAGGAAATTGTCAACTTGTCATACAACTCCAGGCAAGGGAGATTTTTACATGAAAAACAAGTTGATTTACAGGAAGGCCGGAACTAGATCCCATGGTCACGGACAGTTGGTTCTTCCAAAGGCATATAGGGCAGACTTAATAAGGAGCCTCCATGTGAAACAAGATGGGGACCATGAGAAAATTGGTACCATCATCCAAAAGGTGGCTCACAATTATTATTGGCCCAAGGCAAGATGGGACATTGAGAATTTTGTAGAAAGGTTAGCATAGCACATGAGGGAACACCCACAAGTGGGAACATTGATCAGGACCTGGACACGCCAAGCGGCAAAAGTAGGCCTGATAATAAAAAGAAATGTAAATTTGATAAAGTGGACCAAATGGAATGGGAAGCCCCTTTTCACGGAAAAGCTTCAATTAACTGTTTTACAATGGCCACTATGCAGAGAGTGCAAAAAGATGTCTTACCCCAGGATAAGCCGAAAATCCCTCAATCGGACTTAAACAAACTGGAGGATGAGGATGTAGAGAGGAAATCTCTCATCAAGAATTTTAAGTGGGGAGACAGCCCCAAGAGAAGAATTGGTAGCGGTCGTTTTGTGCATGATAATTCTGGGAAGAAAAATCATCACTATAGAGCTTCGAGTGGAAGAGACCATACCGGTGCATGGACAAATAGGTCCACAAAATTAAAGGTCCATATGTAACGCTGTTAAGAACGTGGACTGATGAAAAGGCAGAGGAAAACATTACATCCTCATACCAATATGTGAATGAGCTGACCACTCGTTTAAAAACTGGCTGGAAACTTGCCAATGAAAATTTGAAACAAGCCAGGAAGAAACATGCTGCCTATTATAACAGGAAAGCTAAAGACAGAGATTTGGCTGTAGGAGAGAAGGTACTGCTTCTTCTCCCCGGTAGTCAGAATAAGTTACAAATTGGATGGCAAGGTCCATATACAGTTCTAGAGAAGGTGTCTAGAACCAATTATAAGATAGATAAGAAAGGGAAAGAAAAAATCTATCATGTGAATCTCCTGAAGAAATATTTGGAAAGAGAAAATCAGGAAGAGACACACTTGTTGACCTTGTCCATCGCCATGGAGATGAAAAAGGAACAACTTTCATCATTTGAATATCCATTACATCCCTGTGAGACAGCGGCACAGGTGAAAATCAGTACACATTTAACGAAAGCTCAGAAAGAGAGAGTGCAACAGGTTCTAGATAATCATACAGAGGTGTTAACAGACTGACCAGGGCATACAAACCTATTGGAATATGATATGAAACTGATAGACCCCACACCTGTCTGTATGAAACCCTATTCGATTATTTTTGCTAAGGAGAAAGCTTTGAAGGAAGAGATAGACTATTTGTTGAAGGAAGGAATTATTTCACACAGTGAATCTTCGTATAGTTCCAGTGTTGTACTTTTAAGGAAACCCTCTGGAGAACATAGACTCTGTATAGATTATAGGAGGCTGAATGCTATTACAGAAGGACAGGTGGATCCATTGCCGGATACAAATCAGTTGTTTGCCAGGCTAAATAAAGCTAAATATTTCTCAAAAGTGGATCTGAGTAAAGGATACTATCAGATTCCAGTAAAGCCTGAGGTTAGACCATACCTAGCTTTTAGTACCTCAGAAGGACACTATGAGTTTAATAGATTGCCATTTGGATTGAAGAATGCGCCTAGTGTCTTCTCTAGAATGATGAGAAAATTATTGGACCCTCTGAATGACCCATGCATCACAAATTTCATGGATGATATCCTTATAGCAACAGAAACATTTGAGGAACACATTGACTCTCTGATCATGCTGTTTAATCGACTTAGGGAAGCGAATTTAACAGCCCGACCAACCAAATGTTGCGTTGGATGTAAAGAATTAGAATTCTTGGGACACACAGTTTATCAGGGAAACATGACCCCTGACCCAAAGAATTTAGAGAAACTAAAGAAAGCCCCGAGACCACAAACCAAGAAAGACGTGAGATCCTTTGTCTCATTATGTGGTTTCTACCAAAAGTATATCAAAAACTTTAATTCCATATGTGCACCGTTAACTGATTTGACACGTAAAGGACATCCAGATCAAATTACATGGACTCCACAATGCCAATTCGCTTACCAAGAATTGAAGGAAAAGCTCACAAGTAAACCTATTTTGAAATTACCTGACTTAAGTCAAGAATTCATAGTAAGGACGGATGCCAGTAATATTGGGTTAGGTGCGACTCTGCTACAGAAATCAGATGCATTGGATGGGGAATTAAGCCCAGTGGCATATGCTAGCAGAAAGTTGAATAAAGCTGAAACCAATTACTCAACTAGCAAAACGGAATGTCTTGCAGTAATATGGGCGATAAAGAAATTCAATATTTATCTGTATGGGAAGGCATTTAAGTTGCAAACGGATCACAAACCCTTGTCGTTTCTAGCGCAGGCTAGACATGAAAATTCTAGATTACTCCGTTGGTCATTATTGATGCAGCCATTTGAGTTTAGCATAGAGTATATAAGTGGAAAAACAAATCTGGGAGCGGATTTTTTAAGCCGCCATCCGTGTGATGAGAATCACCCTAAACTCCAGGAATAATAATAAATTTCTCTATGTGTATATAGAATTATAGACTGACATATAACGTCTGTTTTAAGCGGGGAGAATTTGTCGTGTGAAATTCTAATCCACATATATAAATTAAAAAGTAAATGTAAAGCCTAACAAATAACTTCAATAAAAGGAAAGAGAAATGGTAAAAGAACAGTGCTGTCACAATGACAGTACTCGAAATCCCCCTTGTTTTCTACTTCGTCTGCAAATTGTAACGTTTCACGTTGATAGTAAAAGCCTACTGCATCACTACACGCTTTCTTCAATGAAACGTGTACTGCATTTCTAAGAAAACCTTGAGCTAGGCACCCTGCGTAATGACCTAAATTAATACTTCCATTAATTTCATTTTATACACGGCGTGAGGAAAAGACAGATGAACTTAGGATAGAGAGAAGGGAGGGCTGAAAGCAGGAACGCATGCAACACTAAACACGCGTCTCGCTATACAATTAAAGTCATCACGCGTGTAAGGCCACAAGCACTAGCTTTTTTCAAATCGACAGTGATAAAAAACACTACCCATACGAGAGTTAGGTTTTAAAACTTACAAAATGCTTATTAGGAAATATGACATTATACTGTTTTATGTCTGAAAACATGACAGTACCCAGACACCACATCGATCGAAGTGAACGGGAGGTAGAAGAAAATGCATATTTTGAACGCAGCCCCTTAGCCCCATAAAATTTATATAGTTGGGTTCCTTAGGACTTGCTGACAAATAATATGTTAAGTGTTACGCAAATAGTCCAGGAATTAACCAATTATAGCCAAAAGAAATAGTGAGGGTGTCAGACAACCCCAAAATCAGAATCGCTCAGTGGCAGATTTTAAAACCACCATTGTACGGGAAATAGGTCCCCATGTTAAATCCTATTTGATTGGAGCGCAATAAATGTAAGGCTAAACACGATTAGTCGGGCTACAAATACTATCTTTTGTTGTTAGGGGAGACGGAAGGAAGGGTACTTTTTTTTTAAACGCTTGTGTAAACATGGCTCGATTGGTTAGACCCGCCAATATAGGCAATTAGAAGCGTTAGTTCAGCACCACATTTTCAAATAAACTTTCTAAAGCAACAGTGCGTTGAGATTCAGCTTATATTTTTCTAAATAAAAGCCTGAGACAGCGGCAGGTCGGATTTTGTGCCATATTCATTGCCAGTCAACGTAATTCTGTATTATTTCCATGAATTGTGGTAAGCTTGAAATATTCAATATCTTTTTAATGAAAATTGAATGTAAATTGATAATTTATGTCTGTATATGTGTGTGGTTCAGTAGCGAACATGAGGCAAGGCCTATATAGTGCTCCAACCTGAACAGAAGGTGTCGGAGAAAAGTAAAACTGCATGGAATTGCCAAACAGTACACTGACACCTATCTTATTGACTAGAACGAACTAATGCTGGAATTGCAGAGGCGTGGTGACCATTAGGGAGGAGTATACTGGTGGAAATTGTTTCAGATGAAGCTGGCAGTTGGCCTACCGCTCTGAACTCAGTGTTTGTTATGTATTGTGTTCAGTCTGGAAATAGATTATAGATTAGTTCTGAAATAGGAGGTACAACCTTCTTGTTTCAGGGACGGTGGTCCTATGTTATTGAAGCAGCACCTGGTCTGAGCTTTGCTGAATCTAGAGGCTGACAGCATACTCCTGGGTCCAGATAGCGACCAGGGAGGTGTCTCCAGAACACAGGGGAGCAATCGAGCAGAGGAGTCTTTTCCTGCCGCCATCACGAAAGTTAAGCCTCTGTGGCCAGAGGAGCTCAACATTATGTGTCCCCTCAAAAATTGACATTATAGTAAAAAAGAGGGACAATACCTTGTTTAAATTGACAGGAACTGTGATCTTTTTCCCCATACTATTTCCCAGATAAACAAACACTTGAAGTCATGATGACCAATAACAACATAGCTTGAAAAACAAAACCAGTATTACCTCATAGTACTACTACACAACTGACACACATAGGATAATATTAATAAAATATGTCACTACAAGGTTCATATTATAAATTATGTATATATATAAATTGTGATTACATTTGATTGTGATTCCTGGTTCACTTTGTAGTTGAGTCAGGATATATAATAGTGAAAGTAATTAATACAGATATATTTGAAACTCTACCAGTGACTCATTTAAGATAGTCTTATAGAGTGTTACATGTGTGTGAGTGTCACAGTGTTGTCAAGTGTGGTGGAATAAATTAAATTGTTTATCTGTCTGTTGTTGTTGTGACTTACACTTCATCATTTACATAACCCTATACATTTAACGTAGTCATCACAATATTCCAGAATAATTCTGACTGAGGTATAATGTGGTAGCAAGTAAGGTTATCTGTAAAACACTACACCTATTAGATACAGATACCTTCACAGCTGATCTCAGTCAGTACACTAAGTCCCCTATAAATATTTATAACATCCCACTTTACCACACCCACACTGTGGCCGTGTGTCTGTGTGTTGGTTTAACTGTCTGGTTGTGTTAGTAGAATCGAAGATTTGTCCATCAGGTGTGTTCGTCAGTGTGTCAGGTATTAGTCTCTCTTGTTATGTGTTTTTCTTTTCAGTAGTATGTTCTAATGTTATAGTCTTTCTTCTTATGTGTTTTTCTTGTAGATCGTATGATGGGGGTGGTGGTACAGATGGTGTCAGGTTAACACCTGAGATGGTGATGGTTATATGTGTTTGAGGAAGTGGGAAATCTTCTTATCCAGGTTTTTTTTTTGGCTGAGCAACCTTATAATGACAGAAGTTATTCAAGACAAGATAGATGAACTTCACACAAATGCAAACGTTCACCAACACTGTCCACAACGATGAAACTTGACGGCGTGTATTTCTTTGACGTCACGACAGAAATCCAATGCCATAACTCCCGCCGTAAGTACGTCGGTTGGTCGGTCGGTCACATCATGCACACCGTCATTTGCGCACTTTTCTATTTTCGAGAGAGTACATTAACTTTCAACCACAGCTACAAAGTTAGACAATAATTGTATTGTTTCCCTTATACGTACTCTCCCGAAAATAG
This sequence comes from Oreohelix idahoensis, assembly GCA_024509875.1. Classification (NCBI taxonomy): domain Eukaryota; kingdom Metazoa; phylum Mollusca; class Gastropoda; order Stylommatophora; family Oreohelicidae; genus Oreohelix; species Oreohelix idahoensis. The sequence goes on from JAMPIV010019316.1 coordinate 440,559, forward strand.
AAAATTGCGCAAATGACGGAGTGCATGAACAGTTTGATTATGGAAAGAAGCCAACAACACAAGTGATAAACAGTACATGAACTGGAGACAGGAAGGTGCGGATATGCAGATTAAATCAACTGTCAATCAAGATACTCTTCTGTCCAGTTTCATTCGGGAAACGGATTTAACTCATCATTTTCTTTAAAATAACCTTAAAATGTAAGTTTTTGATTGTTTCTTCAAGACAAAATTATAATTTAAAGTATTGCAGACTTATTATTATGGGTGAAAATGATAAGATGGCTGCAATTAAAAAGCTGTCAATTTTGACTGGTGGTTGCTGGTATGTATAGTATTTCACAAAAGTCAGTCGGTCTTTTATGTATTTATTAACTGAAAATTTTTTTCAATCGTTTCTTCCAGTTTTTTTTTTTTTTCACAATGTTTACAGATTCAGAAAAGTTAATACACGGTTGGTTATTTCTTAACGATGTAAGTCAGTCTTGTTTCTCTTTCCTATTCGACGTCTGCCCGAAGATATTTGCGACAATAAGCTTTGTTGCTGTATCAACTTTTTTTTAAAAATGTAACAACAGTGGTTCTCCTCTTATTCGGTACTTCTGACCTCAGAAAGCTATAAAGTCTCTTCAAGGCTCAATAAGCTGTCAAAATTTCTCTTTCAGGTAGAGCTGTAATGTTTTCTTTCTTCTGACCTGAAGGTCTACGTTATCAGCGAAGCTGTGACTATATGAAGATAAATGTTTCACTAGATTTTTAAATGTTTTTCAGCGTTATTTTTGAGCAGGCACGACTAGATATAATGTACAGATACTTGTTACCTCTCCTTTGTTAGGAAAAACGGACACCGAAGACGTAGTGCTTGATGTTGAAGAGTTGCTGTCTTTGGAGAGATCTTTTTTCATATTTCTGCTACTATAAAATTTTGAAGTTTGAAGTGTAAAGTGTTGTTCTACTTGCTACTGACACTGTTGTCTTGATCTCTTGCTGCTGCTCTGTCTGCTCCTTCTGCACTCGTTGATCAACGTGATCTTAGTTTTTATCATTCTGCATTTTGTTAATGGTTCTCACGCGCTGCTCTACCTGCTGACAGACATTCTATTTTGGTCAATTTTCGCTGACTGTATTGTTATAATTTCAAATGCATGTGAATGCTTCTAAACTTATTGTAGTTACTAGCATCAAACTTAGTTAGGGACTTTTCTTAAATATTTTGAGAACCACTGCTGATGCAAACTTTCTCAGTCACGTAGTACGAACTATCTATTAATCCCTTTGACACACAGCGGGTCACAATGATTTGTCTGCACTGCAGTTACCTCGTTACAAGCTTTTATTTAAAATGAAAACCTAACTGATACTTATAATTGTCGTTTTATGTCCTCTATTAAATTATCGTTTGTCTTATTTAACATCAATAAAATCGCCTGTGCTCCGCACTCGGCTACAACTCCACAACCCGGTTAAAATCTTTAACTGTTTCAAACCTTTTTTTTTTTAATTATACATTTCCTGAGTTTGAATATAATGAAATGGGGAGGTCGGAGTGGCTAAGAAATATGGCGTCTGCCTCAAAGTCTAGAGGTACTGAGTTCGATTCCCAGTTGAGGGAATATAATTTATGAAACTTTTGTTCAGAACCAGTAGTCCTAATGATGTCATACTCCCCCCTGGTCTACTGGGTAGTGAGATCGGATGCCTAGCCTTCTCAGATAAGGGCAAAAAAGTAGGAGGTCTCGTGCGCAATGTTGTGCACGTTAAAAATTCCACAGCAGTTGGAAATCGTAAAGAGTAAGCCTATCAGGCCGCTGCCATAGCAAAATGTAAAAAAATTTGACAGCTACCATCTCAAAAATATTTATAGAATGCAGGGCCGGATTAAGCTAGTGCGGGGCCTGTAGCATATGTTAAGAAAGGGGCCCTATATTTAAAAAAAAAACAATAAAACAACACAAACATATTTGAACACATACATTTTTAATTTGCATGGTAATTATCATTATCAATTAATTCGTGCTTGTAATCCTATAAACTTGCCACTCATGTTGCTGGCGTTGTCATAACTTTGACCACTGCAGTCTTTAATATCAATGTCATTTGCTTTTAAAAAAATTAAGTAGACTTTTAGTAAGCTGTTCAGCACTATGACCTTCCATATCCAAAAATATCACAAATCTTTCAACTGGTCCAGATGGCAAAACATAGCGCAGAGTCAAAGTCAGCTGGTCCATATTAGATATATCTGGAGTAGAATCCAATGAAACGGAATAATACTTGTATTTCTTCACTTCACAGAGAATGTGATCCAGTATGCTGGATCCAATCAGATTGATGAATTCCTCACACGTTGTTTTAGATAGATATGATGTATGTCCAAATCCTTTGTTTGCATGAGTACCTATATGCTCTGCCAGAAAAGGGTCAAACTTGGCAAGTAATTCTAACAACCCTAAGTAATTCCCGTTATAAGGGTACCCAACAATTTCATCACTGACACGAAATGAAAGGCCTCGTTCTGCTAAAAACTTCACAACTTCAATTATTCGCTCTAGAAGTTTGTGCCAATACTTTTCTTGAATGTCCATTTGTTTCACAAGATGGGAATCGACATGTTCACCTTTGTTTTTACGCATCAACAGTGAAATTAAAGCTTGTCTATGTGAGGAGCTTTCTTCATGTCGACGCAATAGATTGCTTGCATTTTTCCAGTCATTAAACCCTTCCACAGTAAACTTTGATGAACATTCTGAACTCATAAGCTTGCATGGGAAAAAGAATAGGCGCCCTTGACTTTCTGAATAACATAACCATTTTCTTGCACGTTGCTTGTTTGTAAGTTTATGAATATGTGTAAAATAAGACTTCTGACAGTATCGAGTTTTCTTTTCAGTGTCATACAATCGCACGGATGAAGAGAAGGCACTATCAACATGTTGACATTTTTCACTTCCCTTGGATATGCAATATTCACGCTCACAGTCATCTATATTGTTCGGCCAGTCACCAATATCATTAGAGTACTTCTTCGTTTTACTTATTCTTTCACATTCAGACTCAGTGTATACTGGGTTTTGCTGTATGCTTTCTGCTGCACAGCCTGCACTAGTACTAGTTGTTCCTGTACTTCCAGCTTCAGCGGTTAGAGTACCACCACCATGAACAGCAAAATATTCTGTCAGCTTACGTGTTTTTGATATCACAAGTTGATCTCTTCTTTCTTTTTCTTCCTTCGCTTTACGTTTTTTCACTTCCAGAAGCATAATTACGTCCAATATCTCTGTGTCTACTGCTCATTTTTTGAGTTTTCTAACCTTACAAATCAAGAAATTTTAATCAAGATCGAAAGAGAGTGCGAGCACGCCGTATACCTCAATTAAAACAGGAAGTTTCCGTTTCCTAAATTCTAGTTTTTATTGTTAATGCAAATTCATTTCACAAAGAACGAAACAAAATTAGAGGGGCAGTCGCCTAGAGCCAAAAAAGTTGCTTCCGTCCAAACGTGACCAAATTTTCAACGCCCCTTAAATGGCTTCCGTCCGCAAACAGTTAAGATTAAAATAATGAAGAGTCACACTAAGTCACCCTCTTATGCTCTTTCTCTCACAATTTCGTGACACCAAATGAAAAGGCGCTAAAGATGGCATAAATCACAAGATCATTGGTTTAACGCTCGTATTTTTTTTCTTCTCTCTAACCAGCGGCACTCGAGCTTTCCAGCTCTTTTGGCCCAATGACATGTCATTGCGAGGCTGGGGGGTCAGTGGACTTTCCTTCCAACCCGGTCAGGAGCTTCGCTCCTTCCCATCAACGCTCGTATTAGAAGATGACCAAAAAATTATGTACACCCTTCAAAAGAAGTTAAGGACCAGTAGGTGAAAATGACCCAAAAATAATAAAAATTATAAAAGTTATATTTCATAAGCAATTAATCTGACATTGATTTTTCTCGAACGACAAACATTCAACACTTGTTGCATGGACCACCAGCATACCGTGTGCTAGTGTTCAGCTCAGCAAGCACGCTGAAAAAATGCTGCTGAGACCCCAAAATGTGGGTGTTTTTTAATGATGTCTGAGCATGAAAAAAATACCTGCTATTCCAAAAATGCGTGATGCATGTGGGAGACTATAGTGTTGGTCTTGAGCTGTACTCACAAAAGTGTCTTTATAAGCAACACAAGTGCTGCATAACTGTCGTGAGAAATTCTAAATCCACATATATAAATTAAAACGTAAATGTAAAGCCTAACAAATAAATTTAATAAAGGAAAGAAGAATGGTAAAGAACAGTGCTGTCACAATGACAGTACTCGAAATCCCCTTTGTTTATGCTTTGTCTGCAAATTGTAACGTTTCCACGTTAAATACAAGCCACTGCATAATACAAGCGTTTCCACAACACATTAAAACGGGTATTGCATTTCTAAGAAAAAACATTGAGAGGCACACTGCGTATGACCTAAATTAATTACACTACGAATGGACAGATGGATGTAGGATGGAAAGAAGGGAGGGCTGAAAATCAGGAACGCATGCAACACTAAACACGCGTCTCGCTATTAATGCCACCCCCAACAAGCGTAACGCGATATACAATTACTACTATCACGCGTGTAAGGCCACATGCACTAACTTTTTTTCAGACGGACAGTGATAAAAACACTACCCTTCCCAGAGTTAGGTTTTAAAAACCTGAAAAACGCTTATTAGGAAAGATGACATTAGATGGGTTTACGTTTGAAAACATGACAGTACCCAGACACCACATGGGGATTGAAGTGAACAGGAGGTGGTAGAAAATGCACATTTTGAACGCAGCCACCTAGCTCCCTTAAATTGAGATATTTGGATTCCTTAGGGCTTGCTGACACAGAATATGTTAAGTGTTACGCAAATAGTCCAGGAATTAATAAATTATAGGCAAAAGAAAATAATGAGGGTGTCAGACAACCTAAAAACTCGGAGTCGCTCAGTGGCAGAATTTTAAACCACCATTGTACGGAAATAGGCCACAAGTTACATTTGAATTGATTGGATGGAATGATATGTAAGGCTAAACACGATTAGTCGGACTATAAATGCTATCTTTTGTTGTCAAGGGAGACGGAAGTAAGAGTACTTTTTTTCAAACGATGGGGTAGAAATGGCCTGATTGGTTAGGTCTGTTAATATAGTTAATTGATAGCGTTAGTTCGAGACCACTAGTTCAAATAAGCTTGATAAAGCAACAGTGCGTTGAAGCCAGCTCATATTTTTGCTAAATAAAAGCCTGGAACATAAGCAGATGGGAATTTGTGCCAGTATTTGTGCCTACATTCATTGCTAGTCAACGTATCTGTGTTTATTTCCTTGAATTGTGGTAGGTTGAAATATTTGATCTCTTTTTAATGAAAATTGAATGTACATTGATAATTTATGTCTGTATATGTGTGCAGTTCAGTAGCGAACGTGAGACAAGGCCTATATCTATATATATATATTGCTCCAACCTGAACAGAAGGTGTCGGAGAAAAGTCAAACTACATGGAATTACCACATAGTACACTGACACCTACCTTATGACATGGAAGGACTTATAGCTGAAAGTGCAGAGGCGTAGTAACCATTAGGGAGGTTAATACTGGAGTAAACTGCTTCAGAAGAAGATAGCAGTTAAACTAAAGCTCTGAACTCTGTGTTTGTGATGTATTGTGCTCAGTCTAGCCAGATAGTATAAATTAGTTCTGAAGTAGGAGGTACATCCTTCTTGTTTCAGGGACTGTGGTCCTAGTTATTGAAGCCGCACCTGGTCTGAGCGTTTGCTGAATCCAGAGGCTACAACATACTCTTTGGTCCCTGTAGTAACCAGTGAGGTGTCTTCAGAACCAGTGAAGAAGTCTAGCAGAGGAGTCTTTGCCTGCCGCCATCACGAAAGTTAAGCCCTTCGTGGCCAACAGAGCTCAACAATTTGTACCCCTCCTTTTAAAATGAATTGTATTAATTAAAGAGGGGCAATTAATTGTTTTAATGTTCGGAACTGAGACCATCTCCAATACTAGTTCCAACATACACAAGCACATGCAGTCATGATGTCTAATAAGAATCTATCTTGAAGAACAAAACCAGTATTACCTCATATTACCACATCACAACTCACACACATAGATTACTAATATTGTATGTCAATGCACAGACCACATTTATCACTGTGTACATAATATTTGTAATTACATGTTATAATATTGCCTGGTTCACTGTGTAGTTGAATCAGGATCACTATTGTAGAAAAAATCAATACATCTGTATATATCTGAAATTTATCATTGAATCTTTTAAGATAGTCTTCTAGAGTGTTGACTGTTTGTGAGTGTCACAGTGTTGTCAAGTGTGGTGGAATAATTAAATTGTTTATCTGTTTGTTGTTGTGGTGACTTACACTTCATCATTTGCATAACCCTAGACATATAACGTTGCCAACACGATATTCCAGAATAATTCTGACTGAGATATAAATATGTGGCAGTAAGTAAGGTTATCTGTAAAACACTACACATATTAGATACAGATACCTTCACAGCTGATCTCAGTCAGTACACTAAGTCCCTATAAATATTTATATCATCCCACTTTACCACAATAACCATTGCACAACAATATGCCTCAACGACGAAAGCTGAGTGCTGTGGATAAAAGAAGAGCCATTGCGTGGTTGCAGGAAGGTCTTACTGTCCAAATGTCGCTCAGAGGCTTGCAGTATCTCATTCAGTTATTGTCAGACACCAGCAGCGCTTTGCCCAGACTGGAATCGTCGAGGAACGGCAACGCACAGGTCGTCCTAGAGTCACTACACCTCGAGAAGATCGCTTAATTCAGAGGCAAGCACTGCAACGGAGAACTGCAAGTGCAAATGTTATCAGACATTTCCTCGGAGATGCTACCAACACTGTAGTCAGTGATCAGATTATTCGGAATCGCCTTCACGATGCCAACCTTCGTGCTTGTCGTCCAGCCATTCGACCACACTTGACTGCTGCCCATAGAGCAGCTCGTTTAGCATGGTGTATGCAGCACGTGCAGTGGCGACGTGCACAGTGGGCTAACGTTATGTTCACGGATGAGTCCCGATTTGTTTTGGAGCCTACAGATGGACGAATCAGAGTATGGAGGCGTCGTGGTGAACGCTTTAGGGATGCTGCAGTCATCGAACGTAACCGATATGGTGCTGGATCAGTGATGATGTGGGGAGGCATTAGTTTACTCCACAGAACCTCCCTCTATCATGTGATTGGGAATCTGAATAGTGACCGCTACCGTGACGAGATTCTACAGCCTCTTGCCATCCCAGCCCTGCAAGTTATTGGGCACAATGCAGTCCTTCAAGATGATAATGCAAGACCATACCGTTCTCGTGCAGTAAATGCTTTCCTGCAAGAAGCGGGTGTCAATAGAATGGATTGGCCTGCAAACAGTCCTGATTTGAATCCCATAGAACATCCTTGGGACGAGCTTGGGCGACGAGTTCAGCAACATCAGCCATCTCCTGCAACTCTGCATGAACTCCTTCTGGTACTTCAGCATCAGTGGCAGGCAGTGCTCCAATGCTTCATTCGCAAGCTCATCATTTCCATGCGATTTCGGTGCCTTGAAAGTATCGCCAATAATGGAGGACACACACGCTACTGACAATGTTAACCTTTGGTGTTATTCTCATTAATTTTGAAAATGAGGGTTGTATTGATTGCTGTGCTGTCATTTTACACACGTTAATGCAACCGTCATGAAAATAGTGTTGATTGTCACTGATAAGCTTGTCATGTTATATTTTGAAGTGCTGTTTTTTTTTTTCATTTTCATTTCACTTTGCACCCTTAATAAAAATGGTCCTTAACTTCTTTTGAGGGGTATACATATTTATTGGCGCGGGGGCCCTAAAAGCGCGGGGCTCGTAGCATATGCTACTTGTGCTACTACGTTAATCCGGCTCTGATAGAATGCGTGATTCCTATATACACACATTGGGATTATCACCGGTGCTACGGAGTTTGTGTACTGTGCTGAGATCCTCCTTGCGTGATCTAAGTGAGGAGGTCGGAGCACTGATGGAGTTGTCCGTGTGTTATGAAGATAGTCCTTAAAACCAAACCAAAATAATGTAATACACACCTTTCAACTAAACGATGTTAAAGTTAGTTGCTTATCCTTTACAGGACGTGGCAATCAACCCCAGCTTTTATTGGCTGTTTGTGATTTTTCTAGGCAATTTTTTTCATTCAGTAGTTTGCCATTGCTTTCTGAACGGTACGGCGCTTATACCATTGTTAAAAATCCACACAAAGCGATCTGCTACCAAACCGCCTGCAACAGGTTTCGAACCTGGTATATCTGGATTATGAAACTGCGTTCATATCCATTAGGCCACAGACGCCACAAACGATGTTAATCTGGAAGAAAATGGATGTTTAGTTCTTTCGGTGGGGAAGCATATTGCATTGCCGTGGGGTAATGAAAGCGAAGAGAAATTATTCATTGATAACTGCTTCAGTTTTTTGTTTTTTTCAATTTGAACATCGTAAGAACTGAAGCTGATAGGATAGTCTGGCGCACTCTTCCAAACCTTTACACCTCAGGTTAGAAGGGGAACGACCAAGTAAGTAAGTATGTAAGAACTGAAGCTTTTGATGTGCTTACTTCACATTTAGTTTTTTTTTTTTTTAAATTGTTTTTGAATTGATTTTATAAATATATTCTTTAATTGTTTAAATGCAGCGAAAATTGGCGATATTTTTAATATATTCATCAGTATTTAATCAGCAAAGTAGTTATTATAACATCCTGATTAATTAAACACAATTTTACTTGAAAAATTGTTATGTAGTCTGCACTAGTTAACTAATTTACATTCGATTACATTCTTTCTTTTCAGTAATACAAATTAAAATACGTATTAAAATGTTTCTACAGTGGCAATACATCAGTTTTCCTGTGAAGATCAAATTATACAAATCACTTGTATTATCTATTCTCTTGTATGGGTGTGAGAGCTGGACACTCACTGCAGATACGGAGCGAAGGATTCAGGCTTTCGAGCATAAATGTTATAGAAGAATTTTGCGCATTTGCTATAAAGAGCACAAAACAAATGTCTATGTTAGAGAGAAGATAAACACCTATGCAGGCCACCAAGAACCACTTTTGTCAATAGTGAAACATCGAAAGCTTGCCTGGTTTGGGCATGTAACTCGTCATGACTCCCTTTCGAAAACGATCCTTCAGGGGACAGTCGAAGGTAAACGGAGAAGAGGAAGGCAAAGAAAATCCTGGGCTGATAACATCAAAGAATGGGCAGGACACGGTTTTTCCACACTTGTACGCATTGCTGAGGATAGAGAGCAGTGGAGGACCCTGTCTGCTGATGCTTCCACCATGGCACCCCTACGACCCATGACGGGTTACGGGCTGAGATGATGAATACAAAAATGGGGTGGGGGGGGGGGGCCTACGATATTTGTCATATAAAAGGGTTGGGGGGGTCAGAGTTTTTTTTGGGGGTGACGAAGTGTAACAACGGGTTTTTTAAAAGGCAAAAATTCCGTGACGTCATGTGTGGAGGGCCCCCCCCCCCCCCCCCCCCAGTTCCTGGCTATTCTCTCCTGTAAGATTATATGTCCTGCATTATATTTCATGTTAACAACGAGATCAGACATATAATGTACCGGATATGCACCTACGAACCATTGTATTACTGAACTGCCTGTTCCAAGTTCATCTTCGCACATGAAAATCGTGACGCGGTGACAGCCATTCATTGCTCACTGTTGGCCGTCTACCCGGCAACTGCAGTCTCGCAACAAGACTATGTCTCAAGTGTTTTGTACCCCAGACTGGCGAGCGCTACTCCACATGTGGATCACACACTGTTCACGCGCACAGGTCATGATCAGTGGCCTCGAATTCGCCATGCGGGGAAGAAAAAAAAACATATTCTGGCGACGAAGAGATAACAAAACCATCGTCACGTGATCATCTCAGGACATCTTTTGGTTTCCCATATCGATTAGTCAAGGGATATCTGAGCTGTCAACTCTGGGACCCACAATGACAAGCGCTGCCACGCAGAACTCTCAACGCTGAAAAACGGCTTCAGGTCGAGAATTGAAAGAATAAGGAAGCAGTCAGCTGCCTACATTGAAGACGTACCTCTTCAGCATTCAGCCTGGAGAGTAGGCGTGGGAAAACATCGATGTCCATGTAGCAATTTTAGCTAGCTTGATTTGGTCAGTGCATGTTTTATTTTTATTTTACTTATATTTTATGGCTTCCAGATCATCTTAAACAATCCCATATTTTGTATTGCGCTTGGTTACCTTACTCCAAATGTTTTTTTTTCTTTTTTATTTCTTTCACAATTACTTCTGTTTTAGCTCAGTTAGTTTTGTTCATTGGGTCGTCAAGTTTCATGTTTTCAAATATCATGCCAGTTGACGTATGTGGTGATTCCTCTCAAGAACTTCCTGTTTCTAGTATTATTTATCAGTTCTGCTGTTGACTTCTGTCCATGCAACCGATGTATACTTACTTACTTACTTAGTCGTTCCTCTTCTACCCTGGGGTGTAGAGGTTTGCCTGAGAGAGCGCCATTGTTGAGTTTGGGTGATAGTATAAAGATAATGAGATGGCCGAATTTTGTTTCATTTTTTGAAACTATTCTATAAGTACTACTACTATAATGATGTTCTTTTCTTGATTCATATTGACTCTATTATCTTCTTCAAACTACAGGGCTCGTCTTAGATGACTTGTGATTTGAACGTGAATGTTCTTCAATAAAGTTCATTTCTTCTTTAATTATATATTATAATGTCTTTCGTATTCTTTGAGTTAATATAATAATGGTAGAGTATTCATAATTTACCAATGTTAAACTGCATCAACCACAGTAACACAAATAAGTGAACTGGTTTTGAATATAAATTCAAAGAATTCTTCAGTTAATAATTCTGTTGAAGGCGATTCCATATATATTATTCAAATAACGTACAATGAATGTGAAGAACGCATTTATATTATTTCACATTGAAAGATAAGTTAATAAAAACGTTTGTCATGTATTAACATGACCATAATGCTCTCGGCATAACAGTTAAAAGTATAGACTAGAATGTTCCTTCTTATTCCACGAATACTATCGTATTAAAATGTTCCTACAGTGGCAATACATCTGCACTATTCTTAAGCCACTTAATAAGGCTAATGTTCACTGTTCATTTTCAGAGTTCCATCTTAATATATTACTCCATATTTTGGCATTTCACGCCATCTTATATTCGCCATATATTTGCTTTTAATAAAAATACACAAATAGCCGCAATACTGGTATCTCCCGAATACCTAAATTAACTCTGCGTTTTAATATTAACGCTTAATCACTTTTACGGACTCCCAGGTCCTTGTCTGCTTATTCATATTCAAGTGTCCAACGACACACACACACACACACACATATATATATATGTATGTATATATATATATATATATATATATATATATATATATATATATATATATATATATATATATATATATATATATATATATATATATCAACACTGTGAAGTGCCTATAACACACTTAGAAGGCTTAACATAATCTATCGGCCACTTTATCCAAAGTGTCTTATTACTCCATTATAAATCTTCTTTAGATTTCGTTCATTTGCTCCCCAGTTGGTACCTGCTAATTTTCTGAGTATGCCTAGTCGTCTTCGGGCCTTTCCTTCTGCGTTTTCAATATGCTTATTCCATGTAAGCCTTTGGTCAAATGTCACCCCAAGATAGGTGGGGTAGCTTTCTTCCTTGATCATGGTTGTCCCTAGGTGTATGTTAGCTGATTTGTCCTTGGGGGCGAGGGAGAACAGTGTTGTGGAGGTTTTGTCTGTGTTTATTGTGATAAGCCATTTCTCTGCCCATGACACTAGCATGTCTGCTGCCCGCTGCATTCTATAATTTGCTGTGGTGACATTTTCATCAGCGCACCAGAGTACTAGGTCATCTGCATATAAGGCAGCTTTCACTCCTGCAGGGAGATCTTTCACCAGGTCATTGATGTAAACAAGGAAGAGTGTTGGGGAAATTACTCCTCCTTGAGGTACCCCCTGATGGAGCAACACTTTTCTGCTCTGCAGACCGTCAAGAGTGACTCTAGTTCTCCTGTTATGCAAGTATGACTGGATCCATTTCATCATGTTGCCTTGGATTCCACTTCTCCTAAGTTTTGCAATGAGGCCATCTTTCCACACCTTGTCAAAGGCCTGCTTGAAGTCGACCCAGATCGTTAGGACCTTTTTCTTCTCCTGGAAGGCATCTTCTATTGCTTGAGACAAGTAAGTAACTTGGTCTTCTATACTGTAGCATTCTCTAAATCCAGCTTGTTCCGGCACCAGGATCTGCTCAGACTCTAAATACCATTTCAATCTGTGGTTGACTATTCGCTCCATAGTCTTCCCAACACAGCTTGTGAGACTGATTGGCCGGTAACTTGCAGCCTCGGTCTTACATTTCCCTTTCTTTAGTATGGGTATTGTGATGGCTTCTCTCCATACTTGGGGTACCGTTCCTTTCAACCAGCTGTGGTTGAATATCTCAAGCAGTTTTGTCTTTGCTGCTGAGCTCAGATTTACTAGCATTTCGTTGCTGATTTTGTCTGGGCCGGGTGACTTTTGAAACTTAAGCTTGGAAATAGCCTTCTGTAGTTCTCCTAGTGTGATGGGTTCCCTCATTGGGGCAGGAGTATCTGTCTGTCCCATGGTTGCCAGTATTTCTTTTCTTATTTCTCTCTGATGATCTATGTTAATGGGTAAGTTGCTTTCTGAACTGTATCTTCTAGCAAACAAGTCTGCAGCTTGTTTTCCTCTGAAAAGTTTGCCACCTTCATCCAATGTGATAGTCTGCCTAGGTGAGGAACGCTCTTCATTCAGAGACTTGACTAATCTCCAAAGTTTCCTGCCGTCTTTCTCAAGGTTCAGCGATGCCGTTTTAGTTCTCCAGCTTTTCCGTTTTTCTTCTAGCTTTGTTCTCTGAAACTCTGCTACAGCCTTTTTCCATTTGTTGTGAGTTTCAAGTGAAGGCTGAGACTCTGCGTCCTTTCTAGCCCTGTCCATGGCTTCCTGACGTTCTTGGAGTGTGCTGGACCAGTATGGTATGTAGTTACGCCGGCATCCTTTGGGAATGGTTTCTTTTGCAGCTTGTAGTATGCATCTGTTGAAGTCTTTTACCACTTCATTAATGTCTCTGTTCTGTACCTTGAGGGTAGACAGCAGCGTGTTCACCTGATGCCTGAATAAACCCCAGTTGGCTTTTTTGTAGTTCCATCTTGTAATGGCTGGGCCTGTACTGAGAGTTGCACTCTGGACAGTAAGAAAGATTGGGCGATGGTCGCTTCCCCCTAGTTGGTCTCCTACTTCTCTACTAATAGATCCAGCTATATCTGGTGTGGAGAAGGCAAGATCTGGTGTTGAAGTTGTGTGCCATCCTCTGGAGTAGAAGGTAGGAGTATCTGTGGCATTATTGACTAGGATTAGGGAGTGATCATCTTGCCAAGTTTCAACCTCTTCACCTCTGTGATCCAGATGGTTATAGCCCCAGCTCTGGGAGTGGCTATTAAAGTCTCCAACTGCTATAAAGTTGGTGGCTGGTACCTGTATAGAGCTGAGACTCAGGGGTTTGTTGTTCGAACAGTAATAGTTCAGGAGTTCTATTTCCATCTTGTCTACCTTTATCTGCAACAGCTGATATTCTGCTCCATCCATGAAGGTTTTCCTTTCGTGTGCAGGAATGTTATTCCTTACAAGAGTAAGTACTCCTCCTTTTCGTCTATCTTTTCTGTCGGATCTGAAGCATTGATATCCCCTTATTTTAAAGGTTTGATCTGCTTTCAAGTGAGTCTCTTGGATACAGCAAACACTGACTTGCTTCTCATACAAGATGTTTTCCAGCTCTGTCTTTTTGCTGTATCCAGCCTGCTTGCTGTTCACTCCCTCTGCATTCCAGTGCATCATGACAAGTGGCACTCTGGGTTTCTCTTTTTCTGTTTTGTTTTGGTCAGTAGTTCTCCTCCGCCGTCTGCTGACTCCACAAGACAGTCTAGAGGGTCCTCCAGTAGCTGAGGGTGGGCTCTGTCGAGGCTCAGAGCCCGGCACTGCACCTGCCTGGTGGAGCTCCACAGGCGAGCACCAGTACGAGATTTATTTGACGGTGTACTCTCCATAGAAAAAAAAAAAGCGAGTTGCGTGATACTGTGGTTTCCGGTGCGCCTTCTGGCCCAGTATCTATGACTTTAGCACCTGTTCAACGGGAGAGTGGGCTCATCCCTAATCTGTTTATGTTCCCAGTAGTAGACTATTCGCAAGCAGCCTGGGGGTGTCACTGCTCTGCGCGGACCTTGTTTACCGAGGCGGCGTCCGAGCTCGTATGGTGAAAATATGGTTGCATTATCTTCAAAATAGCCCTGTCTTTCCTGCCATCCTGCAACTTTGAGTTAGGGAGTTCTGAGCTCCAGTCTCTTTCCCAGGCATTTTATCCTGGCCTGGCACGCATACAGAGGACCCCACTTCTGGTTCTAAGTTAGCAGTTGGGGACAGGTGGGGTAGCACACTGTGCATTCCCCGTCATCCAGGGGGCTCTCCAACTATGCAGAGCTTGCACAATGCTGTGCTCTGGTTCTGGGCTCACCCAAGGAATCCTCACGTCCTGCACAGAGCCACTTCCAGATACCCACCACCTGCCAACCCCCCATTGTAGAAATCTCCTGCATGCTGCCATCCAGTCAAGAGCCAGTATTAAGTCTGGTGCCCAAGTGATTCCCCCCAAGCTCAGTGTGCAATTCTGGGTTCTCATCATGCTGCAACACAGGGGGGATTGTGATGCTCAGCCATCTCTCTCAACTCTGCACCGATAAATGACATCGGGGACTTAACTGTGTCTCAGTACTGGGAGGCCCCGTTTCCGGGTACACCACACACAGCCAGTTGAGGCAACGGTCGCCGTGGGCGTGTCTTCAGTGGGGAAGTTGTGGAGTCTTCCTGTCCATGTTCTTGCACATCCTAACACTGCCCGCAAGACATCGGAGGTTTGGAGAGTGGCCTTCTCTGCTTTTTTGAGCCGGGGTGGGCTCCCCGGGCAAGTCTCGATGGGGATCGGGACGTGTCCACGCGCCAGTGGGCCCAGCATCGGCCGCATCTGTTGGAGGACTTGCTCTGCCAGGTTTGAGTTAGTAAATTCCAACTTTGTCATCTTCTTGGCATTGTGATGCTGGGGTGCCTGTGGATTTCCTAACGCCCCGGGTAGAAGCCAGAAGTGTACTGTGCCAGCTCTGGGGGAGATAAGGGGGGTGTTTCTGCGTCTCCTTGTGATACGTAGCCAAGGTAGGGCTCACAGTGCTCTTTCCCCGCCACCAAATTGCCTGCTGGTTACGCCGAGTTCTCCGAGGCTCTAGGCATGTGACCAAGAGTTGAAGGCAATAGGATCGTCACGTCCTGAGTCTCTGTGCCTGTACGATGGGTTCCGATCTTCAGGGAGCAGTCCACACTCGTTCCCACTCCCAAGACTTGTTCAGTATCCATCTGGCTCCTTCCCACCCACAGAGGGCGTGTACGGTGTAGTGCACCGGTTTTATTATCGAGGTTTGCTCCTCTAGATCCGTTGTGTTTAGCCTGAGGATTCGCACCCTCAGTTACCAGGACTACCTCGAGGAGGGTGTGGCTCTTCACCACGCACAACGATCTTGGGGTATGAGAGGTTTTGCTAGGCCAAGAGACTAACACCGCAATGGTCGCTCCTTTCATGAACAGAATTCACTAGGCCTAGGGTGAAGCAAGGGGGGAAACCCACTACCCACAACACCAGCACATCATACCCCCTGTCTGTAGACTTTGCCCTCTCAGGCTCATTACAGGAGCCATGAAAACTACACCAATAACAGAGATGCAGAAGGTTGCTGGATTACAGACATTGTCCCATAGAAGAGACACAAAAACCATGATCCAGATGGAAAAGTACAACAGTATGCCAATGCACCCAATGAAGGCAAGACTAGATGATCTGGCATTGGGACGTCTAAAGCGTAGCAGCTTTGTGCATCGGGGGAAAAGACTTATAAGACAGCATCAAGAAGACCTATCCATGAAGACAACACCACTGAAGCCCACCCTATACCCTGTACCATGGGAGCAGGCCAGCAGTGCCCTCCAAATTAATACATCAGTCAGTGGTCTCACAAGTGGATGTGAGTATAATGATCTGCAAAAACGAACTGCTACATTGAGTATGATCCAAGAAAGCTATCCCGATCAATCATGGATACATGCCTATACAGATGGATCAGCAACAAATGCTGTTAGGAATGGAGGTGCCGGTATCTTTATCTCATATCCTGACAACCACTATGAGACTAGGCACATTCCCACTGGTAAATTCTGTTCCAACTATACAGCTGAGGTTCAAGCTCTAGAGCAAGCTGCAAATATGATTTATTACACCAACTCTGACTGCCACCAGGTAGTCATCCTCACAGATGCACTGTCTGTCCTGCAAGCTCTCAAGGGTGGTAAACTCCCGCATCTGAGAAATGAACTAAACAAGGTAGCTGCCAAAAAGAGAACCATACTTCAGTGGGTACCATCTCATTGTGGTGTACCCGGAAATGAAAAGGCAGATAAACTTGCAAAAAAGGGAGGAGAATGTGAACAAGAAGATAATGAAGTCACATACTTTGAGAAAAAAGAGAGCTATCCAGACTATCAGAAGAGAACAGAACCAACCCAAAGACGACTATCACACTCTCGACCGGCAGGGACAGATAACTATTTTTCGACTCAGGACAGGGCATAACAAACTGAATAAACACATGCACAAGCTACGATTGTCTGCTTCACCACTGTGCACATGTGGATTAAACGAACAAACTGCTGAGCATGTTCTACAGGACTGTCCTCTGTATGACCAGTTAAGAAAGATATACTGGCCGAATGACTCAACACTAAACTCAAAGCTATATGGAGTTAAAGAGGAACTTCAAACAACAGTCGAATTCATCATGAGAACTCGTCTGACGGTGTAAGCATCAAAGATGCGATCGCAAGAAGAAGAAGAAGAAGAATCCAAAGTGTCACTCGACACATATATTTATGAACACTACGAAGTGGTTATACCACACTTAGAACGCTTAACATAATCTATCGGCTTAAAGCCTAAACACATACCGATATATACATAGGTAAGTGGCCATGCCACACATTCGAACATATGTCCATAAGGCTCGAAAGCCAGACGCAGACTGTTTCGTTACTAAGACTGACGCGTCATCAAGTTCTTTACGAGTAACATTTAAGTATAACTAGTTAAGGTGCTGAATGGTGCAATCATCTCAATCAAAATAAAAACCAAGATGATAGCAAACCATGCAGCAGTACCATCTATACTATGCTATTGGCTGTCTTCCTCCTGGCCTGGTTCCAATCTAATCCTCAGTCCTTCAGAGCTAAAATACAATATGTCGGACATTGTTTTTTCGAGCGTTAGATTCCATAAAGTAATTTGATGTTTTCGTTTATATAATTTGCACAGTTCGTGCCAACATCTTTATGTTTGAAGAAATTGACTCTTTCAGCCTGAATATTGTGGTGAAGTGGGATGTTATAAATATTTATAGGGGACTTAGTGTACTGACTGAGATCAGCTGTGAAGGTATCTATATCTATTAAGAGTAGTGTATTATAGATAACCTTACTTGCTACCACATATCTATATATCTCAGTCAGAATTATTCTGGAATAGTGTGATGACTACGTTATGTGTCTAGGGTATGTGTATGATGAAGTGTAAGTCATAACAACAACAGACGGATAAACAATTTAATTTATTCCACTACACTTGACAACACTGTGACACTCACATACATATAACACTCTACAAGGATATCTTAAAAGAGTCACTGATAACTTTTCAAATAACAATATGTATTCATTACTGGCATGAATGAATATGTGTCCTGATTCAACTACAAGGGAACCAGGAATCACAATCAATTTAAATTACAAATTATATGTACAGAATTTACCAATATGAATATAGTAGTGACATATATTATTACAAATATCCTATGTGTGTCAGTTGTGTAGTAGTAAAATGAGGTAATACTGGTTTTGTTTTGTTCAAGCTCTGTTGGTATTTGTCATCATGACTTCAATAGTTTGTCTTTAGGGACTAGTATTGGAGATGTTCTCAGTTCCTGATATTAAGACAATTAAATTCCCCTCTGAATGTTATTTTTACAAAGTTATTTCAAGATGAGGGGACATAATGTTGAGCTCAGCTGGCCAAATCTGCTTATCTTGAGTGATGGTGGCAGGAAAGGACTCCTCTGCTCGAATTCTCCCCTGGGCTCTGGAGACACCTCACTGATAGCTAAAAAGACCAAGGAGTATGCTGTCCGACTCTGGATTCAGCAAAGCTCCGACCAGGTGCTGCTCAGTACCATCAAGACCACGGTCCCACAATTTCATGGAAATAAACACAGATACGTTGATTAGCAATGAATTCTGGCACATTTACTGGCACAAATTCCCATCTGCTTATGTTCCAGGCTTTTATTTTAGCAAAAATGTGAGCTGGCTTCAACGCACTGTCGCTTTATCAAGCTTATTTAAACAAGTGGTTTCGAACTAACGCTCCTAAGTGATTATATCAGCGAGTCTAGCCAATGAGGCCCCGTTTCGACAAGTGTTTGAAAAAATGTTACCTTTCCCCGTCTCCCCTAACAACGAAAGATAGTATTTATAGCCCGACCAATCGTGGTTAGTCTTTCATTTGTTGCGCTCCAATCAATTTGGAGTTTACATGGTAGGCTATTTCTGTAACGCAAGGTTTTTTCAAACACGTTATAAAAAAAATTTTATGAGCAGAAATGATTTCATGCTGTCAGGCATCCTCACTATTTTATTTGGGTATAATTTATTAATTCCTGGACTATTTGCGTAACGTTTTACATATTCTTTGTCAGCAAGCCCTAAGGAACCCAAATATCCCAATTTAAAGGAGCTACGTGGCTGCGTTCAAAATATGTATTTTCTACCTCCTGTTTCGAAGATGTGCTGTCTGGGTACTGTTATGTTTTCAACCGTAAACCCATCTATTGTTATCTTTCCTAATAAGCGTTTTTTATGATTTATAAACCTAACTCTGGGATGGGTAATGTATTTTATCACTGTCCGTCTGAAAAAAAAGTTAGTGCATGTAGTCTTACACGCGTGATGGCAGCATTTGTGTATCGCGCGAAGCGTGTTTAGTGTTCGGCTTTCTGCCTCTCCCTTCCCGCTATCCTTTTGTCCATCTGTTCGTTCGTTTTGGTAACGCAGTATAATTAATGTTAGGATTAATTTAGGTCATTACGCAGGGCCTCTCAATGCTTTTTCCAAGAAATACAGCACACGTTTCATTGAAGAAGGCGGGTAATAATACAGTAAGCTTTACTATCAACGTGAAAGCGTTACAATTTGCAGACGAAGCAGAAAACAAGGGGGATTTCGAGTACATTCCTTGTGACAGCACTGTTATTTACCATTGCTCTTTTCTTTATTAATTTTATTTGTTAGGCTTCATATTTACCTAATAATTTATATATGTGGATTAGAATATTCCACGACACCTCCCCTCTTAAAACAGACATTATATGTCAGTCCTTTATTCTATATACACATAGAGAAATTTATTATTATTTCTGGGGTTTACGGTGATTCTCATCACACGGATGGCGGCTTAAAAAATCAGCTCCCAAATTGGTTTTTCCAGATATATACTCGATGCTAAAATTATATGGAGCCAGAAGCAAAGACCATCGGAGTAACCTAGAGTTCTCATGCTTAGCCTGTGCTAGAAACGATAAAGGTTTGTGATCTGTTTGCAACTTAAATGCCTTCCCATATAGATAAATATTGAATTTCTTTATTGCCCATATTACTGCAAGACATTCTTTTTCGCTAGTTGAGTAGTTGATTTCAGCTTTATTCAACTTTCTGCTAGCATATGCCACTGGGCTTAATTCCCCATCCAATGCATCTGATTTCTGTAGTAGAGTTGCACCTAACCCAATATTACTTGCATCCGTCCTTACTATGAATTCTTGACTTAAGTCAGGTAATTTCAAAATGGGTTTACTTGTGAGCTTTTCCTTCAATTCGTGGTAAGTCATTTCACATTGTGGTATCCATGTAATGTGATCTGGATGTCCTTTACGTGTCAATTCCGTTAAAGGTGCACATATGGAATTAAAGTTTTTGATATACTTCTGGTAGAAACCACATAATGAGACAAAGGATCTCACGTCCTTCTTGGTTTGTGGTCTCGGGGCTTTCTGTAGTTTCTCTAAATTCTTTGGGTCAGGGGTCATGTTTCCCTGATAAACTGTGTGTCCCAAAAATTCCAATTCTTTACATCCAACGCAACATTTGGTTGGTCGGGCTGTTAAATTTGCCTCCCTAAGTCGATCAAACAGCATGTTCAGAGAGTCAATGTGTTCCTCAAATGTTTCTGTTGCTATAAGGATATCATCCATAAAATTTGTTATACAGGGATTATTCAGAGGATCCAATAATTTTCTCTTCATTCTAGAGAAGACACTAGGCGCATTCTTCAATCCAAATGGCAATCTATTAAACTCATAGTGTCCTTCTGAGGTACTAAAAGCTAGGTATGGTCTAACCTCAGGCTTTACTGGAATCTGATAGTATCCTTTACTCAGATCCACTTTTGAGAAATATTTAGCTTTATTTAGTCTGGCAAACAGCTGATTTGTATCCGGCAATGGATCCACCTGTCCTTCTGTAATAGCATTCAGTCTCCTGTAATCTATACAGAGTCTATGTTCTCCAGAGGGCTTCCTTAAGAGTACAACACCGGAACTATATGAAGATTCACTGTGCGAAATAATTCCTTCCTTCAACAGATAGTCTATCTCTTCCTTCAAAGCTTTCTCCTTAGCAAACGGAATCGAATATGGTTTCATACAGACAGGTGTGGAGTCTATTAGTTTCATATCATATTCCAATAGGTTTGTATGCCCTGGTCGGTCTGTTAACACCTCTGCATGATTATTTAGAACCTGTTGCACTCTCTCTTTCTGAGTTTTCGTTAAATGTGTACTGATTTTCACCTGTGCTGCTGTCTCACAGGGGTGTAATGGATATTCAAATGATGAAAGTGGTTCCTTTTTCATCTCCATGGCGATGGACAAGGTCAACAAGTGTGTCTCTTCCTGATCTTCTCTTTCCAAATATTTCTTCAGGAGATTCACATGATAGATTTTTTCTTTCCCCTTCTTATCTATCTTATAATTTGTTCTAGACACCTTCTCTAAAACTGTATATGGACCCTGCCATCCAATTTGTAACTTATTCTGACTCCCAGGCAAAAGAAGCAGTACTTTCTCTCCCACAGCCAAATTTCTGTCTTTCGCCTTCCTGTTATAATAGGCAGCATGTTTCTTCCTGGCTTGTTTCAAATTTTCATTGGCAAGTTTCCAGCCAGTTTTTAACCGAGTGGTCAGCTCATTCACATATTGGTATGAAGATGTAATGTTTTCCTCTGCCTTTTCATCAGTCCACGTTCTTAACAAAGCTTCAAGTGGACCTTTTATTGGCCTTCCAAACAATAATGTTGCCGGGGCCATACCGGTTGAACTATGGGGTACCTCCCGATAAGCAAAGAGGGCGGCGTGCAGGTACTGGTCCCATGTATCTGGTTTTTCGTGTGCCAACTTTCTCAGGATCGACATCAATGTGCCGTTAAATCTTTCCACTTGGCCGTTCCCTTGGGGATGATACACACTACAATGGAAGTGTTTGGCCTGGAAGATCCTGAAAACTTCTTCAGTTAGTTTCCCCTTGAACTGAGAGCCATTATCAGTCAAGATTTGATTGGGAAAGCCTAACCTTGTGAAAATTGTGAGCAATGCCTCTGCCACATGTTTTGAATCAATCGATGACAGGGCTACTGCCTCTCCCCACATAGAACAAGTGTCCACCAGAGTCAGAATGTAGCTGTTCCTTCTCTTGGTTCGGGTGAGAGGTCCCACAAGATCCACGGCAACTCTCTCAAAGGGTGTTCCCACTATGGGCATTTCCCCCAGAGTTGCTGGTGCAGTCCAATGTTTAGGTGCTACTCGTTGGCACTCTGGACAGGATTTTACATATCGTTTGATATCTTCAGTTATTCCTGGCCAGAAATAGTGACAAGCTATTCGCTGTCCTGTTGCGCTGATTCCCATATGACCACTGAAGGGAATCGCATGCCCTAGTTCCAACACTTTAGTCCTATATGAAGTGGGAAGGACCAGCTGTCCGTGACCATTGGATTCAGATCCAGCCTTCCTATACATCAACTTGTTTTTCATGTAAAAATCTCCCTTGCCTGGAGTTGTATGACAAGTTGACAATTTTCTGAAACAAGGCTTGAGTGTTTTATCCCCAGCCTGTGCCTTCCTCATCTCTTCTGGAGTGGTATCTAACATAATATCCTCCTCCTGTCTTGAGGTCGACCTGACCTGAAGGGTTGCCATATACACAGGTTTCCTTCTGCAACGGTCAGTGTCATGATTGTTCATCTTACAATTTTTACACCACCTTTTTCCTTGGTTGAAAGATTTTCTTTCATCATATTTCCTTTCATCGAATTGTGGGAATTTATTTTTATTTTCATACCGTGGCCTATCAAATTGGTGCTTACCTTTATTTTGATCCTTAGGATCAAATTTATTAAAGTTCTGTGGTGCCCTAAAGTTATCCACTTGTTTCTTTTTATTACCTGTTACTCTGCTTGAGCTGCTTGATACCTTTCAGCAACATTTAGCAACTCATCCAGCCTCTCTGCACCTTGTTCCATGAGAAACTTTCTCAGGTCTGGAGCCATGGACTCTCTTAATTGCTCTATAAGGACCATTTCCTTAAGATCTTGGGTTTTCCCCAGAGAAGTCCATTTCTCCAAGTATGTCTCTATTCGTGCAGAGAACTGGTGATAGGTTTCACCTGACAGTAGTTTAGCATTCCTAAATTTTTTCCTATAAAATTCTGCATTCTTTTCATACCTTAACAAAAGAGCCTGCTTTAGCATGTCATAATTTTCCTGATCACCTCTGCTCATTTTTGCAAAAACTTCATAAGCTGCCCCACGAAGTCCCTGAGATAACTTTAAGCTCCACCTTTCTCTCTCTAACCCATACGTGGTAGCTAATAGTTCATACCTATTTAGGTAACTCTCTATATCATCGTCTTTCTCAACAAAATGATCTAAATGAAAATTCATAGCTGAGGTTGAGGCTCCTTGGCTAGCAGTGGCATCAGAGGCAAAGGGACTGGCACCATTTTCAGGAGCATGGCCCTGAAACTCAAACTCCCTTAGTCGTAACTCATGTTCCCTTTGTAATCTTTTATCTTCTGCTTCCCTTTCTGCAGCTAATTTCCTCTCTTCCCTTTCTGCAGCTAATTTCTTGTCTTCTCTTTCTGCAGTCAATCTTCTTTCTTCTGCTTCCAATTTCTTAGCCTCTTTGTCAGCCTCAATCTGCAACCTCTTAGTCTCAGCCTCAGCTTCAAACTGTAACTTCTTAATTTCCCTTTCAGCCTCTAACCTTCTTTCGGCTTCTTTTTCTAATCTTCTTTCTTCGCGTTCAATAAATTTGTCACATTCCGTCGTGACATAGGCAACCATAACTTGCCCATCTAATCCTAACTCTTTTGCAGTCTGAACAGCAGCAGATCGAAACTTGGCCAGGTCCGCCATTGTCTATCAGGTAAATTTCTACAATGTCTAACCAACAATTTAATCTCTAAATATATTTAATGGACAACACAGGCACCGTGAGCTCAACCTTATTTAATTCCACCCAAGGATACCTTTTAATTCTTATATTCCCTGAAGTGAATTACCCCCAATATTTTTAATAGGGAAAGATTCAAAATCCTGGACGAGACCCCAATATATGTGGTGAAGTGGGATGTTATAAATATTTATAGGGGACTTAGTGTACTGACTGAGATCAGCTGTGAAGGTATCTATATCTATTAAGAGTAGTGTATTATAGATAACCTTACTTGCTACCACATATCTATATATCTCAGTCAGAATTATTCTGGAATAGTGTGATGACTACGTTATGTGTCTAGGGTATGTGTATGATGAAGTGTAAGTCATAACAACAACAGACGGATAAACAATTTAATTTATTCCACTACACTTGACAACACTGTGACACTCACATACATATAACACTCTACAAGGATATCTTAAAAGAGTCACTGATAACTTTTCAAATAACAATATGTATTCATTACTGGCATGAATGAATATGTGTCCTGATTCAACTACAAGGGAACCAGGAATCACAATCAATTTAAATTACAAATTATATGTACAGAATTTACCAATATGAATATAGTAGTGACATATATTATTACAAATATCCTATGTGTGTCAGTTGTGTAGTAGTAAAATGAGGTAATACTGGTTTTGTTTTGTTCAAGCTCTGTTGGTATTTGTCATCATGACTTCAATAGTTTGTCTTTAGGGACTAGTATTGGAGATGTTCTCAGTTCCTGATATTAAGACAATTAAATTCCCCTCTGAATGTTATTTTTACAAAGTTATTTCAAGATGAGGGGACATAATGTTGAGCTCAGCTGGCCAAATCTGCTTATCTTGAGTGATGGTGGCAGGAAAGGACTCCTCTGCTCGAATTCTCCCCTGGGCTCTGGAGACACCTCACTGATAGCTAAAAAGACCAAGGAGTATGCTGTCCGACTCTGGATTCAGCAAAGCTCCGACCAGGTGCTGCTCAGTACCATCAAGACCACGGTCCCACAATTTCATGGAAATAAACACAGATACGTTGATTAGCAATGAATTCTGGCACATTTACTGGCACAAATTCCCATCTGCTTATGTTCCAGGCTTTTATTTTAGCAAAAATGTGAGCTGGCTTCAACGCACTGTCGCTTTATCAAGCTTATTTAAACAAGTGGTTTCGAACTAACGCTCCTAAGTGATTATATCAGCGAGTCTAGCCAATGAGGCCCCGTTTCGACAAGTGTTTGAAAAAATGTTACCTTCCCCCGTCTCCCCTAACAACGAAAGATAGTATTTATAGCCCGACCAATCGTGGTTAGTCTTTCATTTGTTGCGCTCCAATCAATTTGGAGTTTACATGGTAGGCTATTTCTGTAACGCAAGGTTTTTTTCAAACACGTTATAAAAAAATTTTATGAGCAGAAATGATTTCATGCTGTCAGGCATCCTCACTATTTTATTTTGGGTATAATTTATTAATTCCTGGACTATTTGCGTAACGTTTTACATATTCTTTGTCAGCAAGCCCTAAGGAACCCAAATATCCCAATTTAAAGGAGCTACGTGGCTGCGTTCAAAATATGTATTTTCTACCTCCTGTTTCGAAGATGTGCTGTCTGGGTACTGTTATGTTTTCAACCGTAAACCCATCTATTGTTATCTTTCCTAATAAGCGTTTTTTATGATTTATAAACCTAACTCTGGGATGGGTAATGTATTTTATCACTGTCCGTCTGAAAAAAAAAGTTAGTGCATGTAGTCTTACACGCGTGATGGCAGCATTTGTGTATCGCGCGAAGCGTGTTTAGTGTTCGGCTTTCTGCCTCTCCCTTCCCGCTATCCTTTTGTCCATCTGTTCGTTCGTTTTGGTAACGCAGTATAATTAATGTTAGGATTAATTTAGGTCATTACGCAGGGCCTCTCAATGTTTTTTCCAAGAAATACAGCACACGTTTCATTGAAGAAGGCGGGTAATAATACAGTAAGCTTTACTATCAACGTGAAAGCGTTACAATTTGCAGACGAAGCAGAAAACAAGGGGGATTTCGAGTACATTCCTTGTGACAGCACTGTTATTTACCATTGCTCTTTTCTTTATTAATTTTATTTGTTAGGCTTCATATTTACCTAATAATTTCTATATGTGGATTAGAATATTCCACGACA
Source organism: Oreohelix idahoensis (assembly GCA_024509875.1). NCBI lineage: Eukaryota > Metazoa > Mollusca > Gastropoda > Stylommatophora > Oreohelicidae > Oreohelix > Oreohelix idahoensis. The sequence continues at coordinate 466,589 of JAMPIV010019316.1, forward strand.
AATATGTAGATACCTTGTGTGTATTTGCTTCGAGCGAGGACTTTTAAATTCTCAAATCATTTCAGCGATCCCATCAGCCATCTTGGCTATTTTTGTGCTGAATATGGTGACGTGAAATAAAAGTGATTAACGCAACTTCCATCACTTAAAAACCAGCAAGATGTCGAAGGTAACAAACAGGGGACCAAATTGGCTTTCAGAAGCTAATTTACTTGATTTCTTACAACTCGCTTCAGTGTTATTATAGCTAATTATCAGGAACAATGGCACACGTGAGCTCGGTCACCACTATACGTCCTAAAACCAAAAAACAAAAAAATTACACATTAAACGTGACAAGAGCGGTGAAGAAAAAGACCAAGATCACTAAAGATAACACCCTGTACACGCCTTTATTGGATATAACTTATAAAAACAACAAGCAGTGTGCCATACTAAATTTCTCCACATTGCTTGAGTATGAGGCACTGAGAAGTCTTTCAAAGATGTACTATGAATCGAATGCACATATTGAATCAAGAACAGATGCTAGCGGTGCATACGTGGAAGATGTTATTTCCACTGAAGATGTTTTCCTCCATTTTTACAACACTTCTAACAAAATCATGATTCAGGGTTCAGAGACTGCGGTGAAAAATTGGATACAGAAAGATTTAAACAAATTATGGATAACTGCAACCACTGCTGGAGTCAGTCGACAGGCCATCTCACCCAACTTAGCTCTTCCCAACTTACCAGACAAATCTTCGCGATGTCAGACACCCGTTGACAAAAATGTAAAACTATATATGCCATGTATTAATGAATGCGACACTTTATCTCAAACTGAACTGAAAACACCAGTTACAGCAGAAACAGAACATGGAATCACAGAGGCGGATCACCATTCACTCACTGAATTTGTTGTTAGCGATCCAGTACCAACATCACCACAACCCTTACAAGTAGCATTTCATCATGATTTATTTACAAGTATTATGTCTGAGATAGATTCACTTAGAGCAGAGCTGAACAGCCTCAGACAGTCGTATGAGAAGCTTCAGGCAGAACATACGGTACTTAAAAGTAGCTATGAAAAAAGCCAGCAGTATACGGAAGAGCTTTGTACACCACCAGAGAAAACGGACAAACTGTGTCAAAAACTGAACAACACTAGCAACGAAACCCAGCAAACCATTACGCAACTAAAACTCCATCACAGCCGAGAAAGTGTCCTGGATTCTCCGAAATTAATTACAGACAATGCAGATAATGTTTGTAGAATCCCTGTAACAATTTCAAATCGGCACTCTCCGCCAAGACGAATAACTCACAGCGTGCGCTATTATCAGAAATCCAGTAATCAGAGCACACAGGTAACAGAAGAACGGGCACGACCTATCACAGGCTCCAACACAAGGATTCAGAATAAAAGGAAGCACCTTATTTTCGGAGACCAGAATGTGAAGGAATTACAAAAATCTAAATTGTTAACAAACGATATGGACTTGGTCACTGTTCGCTTCAAGAACTGGGCATCCACTCAGGACTTGGTGTCACTCCTTAAACGTTTTCCGTCTGATCCCACTGTCACCAGAGTAACTACTCATATAGGTCTATCAGACTCGCTCAAAGGTATTGAAATGTCCCAAGCTGATCTAAACCAAATCACATCAAATTTCCATTCGTTATTCCCTAATGCGAAAATCTACTTCTCGTCCATTATTCCTCCAGTCAGAGCCCATTACCGCAAATCCATTGATGTCAACAATTCTAAACTTAAGAGGCACTGTGTCAAACACAACTATAAATTCATTGATCACTCCTCGTACTTCCTTGCGAAATCAGGAGCCCCTAAAAAAACTTCTTTACAGCGGTGATATTGCCTTATCTACTGAAGGAATCAGCAAGCTGGCAACAAACATCAGGTACCCAGAACGCACCTTCAAAGGAGTCGGCCACACACCAGGATCTCAAAATCCAACCAGTCATCTATCAACAGTGAATACCTGCTTCTCGGATAGTAATTATGACCTTGACTTTCCACCATTACTTACTACTTCTAACAACACCCACTCAACATCATCTCATAAGCAGGAACATCAAATCACACCTGTTCTTATAAATCGCGAAGTACAGGGAACAGCTTGTGATGTCTCCCTACAGCAACAACCACCAATGTTTTCTGCACTTACTCAACAGGAACGATGTGATAGACTCTATCCTCAAAAGTGTACAAATGAAGCAACTCAACAAACTCAATCTTCATGTCCTGATACATCCTCACTCCAGCCATCAATGTCACAGACACAAGAAGCCTACCCCCCGTCACCGCATTTGTACCATCTTCCTATGTATCAACATCTGTACCCAACCTTTCCTAATTTCCCACTACAACAAAGACTCTTGGACTATTTACCTTCTGCCGGGAGATCATACTGGTCAGCATACTCCGATCCCACAACAAGAACACATGAATATCCCGCAACCACATTCTACCCTATGCATCATCCTGCACGTCCTAATCTACCAAATTTATACTTTCAACAGCCCTGTTATCAATGAAATTTTAGTGATCATCAATTTCACAAAATATGGCTCCCACAGTCACAACGGAATACCCAAATCGTCAGGGACTCAGGTTGGGACATTTGAATGTTTGTCATCTCTACAATGTGAGTAAATTGGCTGAAATTACTTCCATACTCTATAATAACAATGCATACTTTCATATTTTTGGTGTAACAGAAACTAGACTTAATGAACACATTTCTAACCAAGAACTGCAAACTGCAAATTATGAAATTTTCCGTCGGGATCCATCAATTAGGTTTGAAACTGGTGTGGCTGCCTATGTGCACACAAGCATCAATGCTATAAGACGCGTTGATCTTGAATGTCCTGAAGTTGAATGCATGTGGCTGGAAGTCCGACTCCCACACACTACCTCTATATTAATTGGCTTTATATACCGCAATCCGGATGCCAAAATGGAATGGCTAGATCAGTTCTCGGACATGATGGACAAAGTCTGGATAACTTCTTTGGAACTATTAATAATGGGAGACCTCAATATTGATGCCTTGAAGCGAAACGTTAATTGGGATAATTTGTATACCCTGTACAACCTGAACCAGTTGATATCGCTACCAACCCGTGTCACAGACAAGTCATCAACCTGCATAGATCATCTGTATGTTACTAACACTGCTCACGTCATTGAAGTCTGCGTTCCCGTATGTGGTCTAAGCGATCACTATCCCATATGTTGCACCTGGACCAAAAAGGGAGTTCGAATTCCTAAACTCTGTCACCAGGTTGTACAGGCACGAATATTCAAGAATTTTGATAGCTCCAAGTTCTTGTCTGATCTCTTAGCGACACCTTTTGATAATGTCTATGGAGTATCTGACCCGACTGAAGCCCTAGAAATATGGATGTCAGCATTCACTTCAGTTCTTAACAAACATGCTCCTGTGCGTATGAAACGTGTCAAGTCAAGAATTATGCCTCCATGGATAACAATGGAATACCTGAAAACTAGGCAACAGCGAGACTATTTCAAGAAGATTGGAGACCATGCAAGCTATAGAAAATATAGAAACTTAGCGCAGTACATTTTAAGGAAATCTAAAAGACAGCACCTCAGATCCATTATTGACGACGGCCGGTGCTCATCTAAAATCTGGAGCGCTATTAACCTTCTCACAAATGTACGCCGGCATAACCTCCGACAGCAAGCTACAAACATTAATGCTGATGAATTTTGCCAGTTCTTCTCGTCCATCGCACGAACATCCGGGATAAATCATCAGCAACTGAATTGTACTGCTCTTTCTGATTTCGTTCAGTCGAGGTTAAACGAAGCCCACCTTCCTGAATTACCTTTACTGTCAATCTCGGAAGTTTCAGTTTTAATTAAATCATTACCTAAGAATAAATCATGCAGTGAAAATGGAATATCTTCGAGGATACTTCAGCTTGCAGAGCCTGTTGTATGCGACTCACTCACTTACATTTACAATCTGTGCCTCACAAAGAAAGTGTTTCCTCAACGACTGAAAACAGGCTTAGTGGTACCAGTACCTAAAAAAGGTGATAGTAATGTCGTCACAAACTACCGGCCGATTTCCCTACTATCAGTCATAACTAAACCTCTTGAACGACACATGTATAAACATATTCTTTCTTCACTGAACAGCTACAATCTTATACATGAAAACCAATCTGGATTTCGACCCAAACACTCTTGTCAATCCTTGTTGACTAAGATTACCGAAATCTGGCATTCTAATATCAACTGCGAAAAAATAAATGGAGTGTTATTAATCGACCTTTACAAAGCATTTGACACAATTGACCACTCGTTGCTAATACAAAAGCTTGTGGTGTACAAATTTCATCCACAAGTGATCACATTAATAAAATCATTCCTTGAAAACAGAACACAACGAGTCTTATACAATAATGTGCTCTCTAAATCATACACCACTACAATGGGTGTCCCGCAGGGCTCGATACTAGGACCCTTACTCTTCAGCATCTTCATCAATGACCTGCCCTTGTCATTGCCACATGACGATTGTCTTATGTTTGCTGATGATACCACAGTAACAGTAGCTGGCACAGACATTAACACTGTTCAGTCTCTTTTACAGCTTCACCTGGACATTGTACAAGATTGGTGCACTACTAATAGTATGTACATTAATAAAAACAAAACTCAATCTTTGATTATCTCAACCCGCCAAAAGATTCTGCACTGTCAACCAAATACGTTATCTTTATCTCTAGATGGAGAACGTATTAAGCAAGTTACGGACCACAGCCTGTTGGGTGTGGTCATCGACCAGTCTCTAAGCTGGAAGTCACATGTCTATTTCATCGCAAACAAGATCTCACAAAAATTGTTTCAACTCTCAAAAATCAAACATTTTTTATGTCCGCACTCTAGACTTATATTCTATTATGCACATATTCAAAGTCACCTTTCTTATTGCTGAAATATCTGGAGTCGCTGTGGCTTGTCATTTTTGAAACGCCTAGAATCCCTACACAAAAGGGCGCTACGACTTGTTTGCCTGAATGATAGCATTCCCAGTGCTCAGCTATTTTCACAGCTGAATGTTCTTCCTCTTAAAAAATTCTTCTTTTTCCAAGATCTCCTATTTGTGCATCAAATTTTACACGGCAGAACGCCTTCATACTTGCAAAAGTTCTTTCGATATAAATACTGCTCATATTTTATACGTGGCGACTTACTTTTGGACCTTGCAAAACCTCGAACTGACCTCTTCCGAAGTTGTTTTAGTTATGCAGGTGGTTTAGCATGGAATTCTCTACCCAAGTCTGTCAAAACTGATAATTACACCACATTCAAAAGACATCTGCATTCACATGTCATGAAATCTTGTACACACATTTAACGACAATTCTGTTTCAGTTATTTCAACGTTTCCACGAGCATTTAACTATCATTGTAATATTTTTATTTTAAATTGAATTTTTTATATTAAGTCTCTCTCTCTCTCTCTCTCTCTCTCTCTCTCTCTCTCTCTCTATGTGCGTGAATGACTATGAGTAAATGTACTTGTCTGAGCTAAGTTTCTGATTGTGATGATATTATTAATTGATCCTGTCTGAAGTTGTTAATATTTTAATTTTTAACACACTGAAAATTGTATTGCAGGGCAGAAATGTAAAAAGGCAATTATGCCTATTTCTTTACCCTGATGAAATAAAGATTTCGTTCGTTCGTCGTTCGTTCGTTCGTTCCTTCGCTAAACGTCGCCGATAACAAAGAAGAAAATAACCAGAAGAGAGGCGTGGGTGAGAGGGGTGGTTGAGAGGTGTAACATGATGTGATAAGAAAACCTGGAACGATGAAAGCGAAAACAACGGATACTGGAAGAATTAGCACGTACATGGAAAGGCAGAATAATGATGCCGGCTGGAGTGAAAACCAGAAGAAAAAAAAGAATGAACGTATTTCGTGACAGTTAACTGTGCTGGCTTCAAAAAACGTTTATTTAAAAATTCGTTCAATCTGTTTTTAATACTTCTGTGTTACCCATCCAATGTATTTTTCCTTATCCCCTTTGATATGTATGTCAGTTATTTCTAATGAGGATGTCATGAAATAAGATAGTGCAAAGGAAGCTTTACATTAGTAGAGAGTAACCCTCTTTCTTTCGTCAGGTAACGAGGAGAAGAAAGCTGGGATGTATTATGACAACGAGAAAGAGTGAAAGAAAAACGTTAGAGGACGACATAGTTAGAAGATACATGACAGTCAATGTTTATTCAGTATTTCGTTCAATTAGTTTTCAATACTTCTGTATTTCCCTTCCAATATGTTTCCCTTATCCCTTTTGATATATGCTCTCAATTATTTCTACATAAATATCCTCTATCCATTAGTTTGTTTTTTTTTTTTTTTTTTTTTTGGTCACTCTTTCTGTAGGTCCTTCATCTCTGTGATAACTGTAGTATGCCCTCTGTCCTGATAGGAAAGATTACCAACACGCTTTTCTTCAAAGCGTGCGTTTAAAATAGGCGAAATGGAATGCCGAAAATGAGCCAACCATTAGCCGTGGTAAATCTGATGCTTACAGTTCTAGAACAATCACATGCAATCACTGACTTGTTAAAACTTCAAAGAAACATCAGGACTTAAGTACAGTTGGATTTTATTTAGTACAAGTTTGATGTTAGGTTATCGATTTTCAATGACGATTTACGAACGTACTTTCATCCTGTGTAGCCCCGTGTTAAAAGTAAATCTTTGAACTGTGGAGGCCGAGATGCTAAGAATGAACCAGAGAAGGGGCACTGCCCGAAGGATGGCCGACAACCTAGCAAAGTTGAAGCGGTTTGTTGCTGCCCTACAAGACGCCATTAGGCGTGATGGCTACTGACTGCTTTGACCGTCGACGGATAATAAGGATCAAAGAAGAAGCCCTTTGTTGTTCCGGGGGGTCTTCTCCGAGGAGACGAAGAAAGAGTATGACTGTTGATTCCTCTGGCATGTCACGTGAGGCGGCTAATGTGAAGCTGTATGTGGTGCTGGCAACCTCATCACTTAACACAAATTGCTACAGAAACCACTGCTGCTGTAGCACATGTATGCTTTGGTGCAGGCTGCTTTCTATTGGGCCGATTGCTGTGGTGGTTCCATGCTCCATAGGCAACTGAAAGGGAAATGAATGAAATTATGATGGAGTAAAAATTCTTCACAATGTTTATCAATTACATACGGGTAGTTGTAGCCTCCTTCAGTCATAAATGACTATGGGGTCGGTGCACCCTTGAGCTGATAGCACTCGGCTGCTTTTTTTCCTTGCGTTCCTTCCGTCGTGCTAATGTCTCTTCTGCTTGTTGTAAGAGCTTATTTTCTCCCAGTCTGAGGTGTGATCGGCAGCTTCATCCTTGCAGACTGCTGGATTTTTGTCTTTATGTATACGAGTATTTAGAAGTTTTAATGCACATAATTTTGTGCAGGAAATTTTGTTTTTAAATGGAAGAAAATGGATGGTGAGTGGAAGTATTAGAAAATGCCCTAACAAATACTAAAGGACGATTGGTAAAGGGGTAAAGGATCCCGTTACACGCCCTATTGAGGCATATTGGGAATATGGTGTTAGGCCCACTGTTACGTTGGGGTTTTGTGTTGGTATAATTGTGTTGATACGGAGGTGAATGACATGGGTGTCAAGGCAGTGCATTCAATTTTATATAAACTTGATAGGATCTTCGTGGATGGGTCCACATAACATGACATGTTTATTCAGACGACACGATATTCATTTCATAGTAGTACATGCATTAATAATCATCAGCAAGGCATAGAACGTCTCAGTCAGTTCAATTCAACTGTACAAATCTAGCCGATGTACTAGAGATGCCTGAAGAGGTTAACATCTAAGTAATGTGGGCTAGAGGTGACGATGCTTAAAGTTGATAGTAGACTTACTTTCTACAATTCACGGAACTTCTCCATAAGTCCGGAGTCATCATAAACAAAGTGGCGGCCTCCAAAATATATGCCTCTTGACAAAGTACTTGAATCCTCTACCGAAAACGGGAGCTCATAAAACACGTCTGACTAGGACGAATAATTCTAACAGAAGGCCTCGAACTAACGGTCTGCATATATTAGTGCAGAACTTATTACGTCATAATCACCTAGTGACGTAAACCTTATATCGCGTTCACTTACAATTAAAACGGTGCAAAGTACATCATGTTGGCCCCAGATAGAATTGTTACCGCGTATATTAAACTGCTAACAAAACTAAGTATGGTCAACATGTAAAATACATTAAAATCTTATTTAACACCCATATTATCTCGACCGTCGGCACACTAGGGGTGATGTGGTCAGCATCACGCCGGCCGCCTTAATCTTCCCAGAGTTGCTCTGGTACCCATGTGGGGCTGGGTCGACCTAGGGGAGCCGTTTGCGGCCTAAAAAAATCTCAACTTATCTGGGGATCAAACCATATACCACCGAGCTAGGAAGCCAGTGAAAACATGATTGGCTGCACCCAAAAACAAAAACATAGACGAGGATTTGGCAATCGTAACGTTAGGTGGGTGTCGTCTTCGTCGTTCGCTCTCAAATAACCACAACTAACTCTCTTATAAAGCTGGCAGCCCGTCTCAGGCCTCTCTCATCACCATACAGTTTCTTACACAACTGGGCTGGAGAAGGCTACACTGCCACCCTACTCCTCTCATGGAGCCGACAGCCTTGGAGGACATGTTCTACTTGTCAGTTTGTCCTCCCCACGTGGACACTCATCTGTCTGTCCAGTCCTCCCCAAGTGGACACTCATCTGTCTGTCCAGTCCTCCCCACGTGGACACTCATCTGTCTGTCCAGTCCTCCCCACGTGGACACTCATCTGTCTGTCCAGTCCTCCCCACGTGGACACTCATCTGTCTGTCCAGTCCTCCCCACGTGGACACTCATCTGTCTGTCCAGTCCTCCCCACGTGGACACTCATCTGTCTGTCCAGTCCTCCCCACGTGGACACTCATCTGTCTGTCCAGTCCTCCCCACGATGACACTCATCTGTCCAGTCCTCCCCACATGGACACTCATCTGTCTGTCCAATTTTCAGTTTGTTGAACAGATGGTATCTGAGTCTGCAATGGCCAGTTCTCTGTCTGAAAATTATCACGTGATCTTTTCTTGCTAATGGTATGGTTCTGGGTGTTTCGTCTGCCATTTTTCTCTATAGTTAGACACAGGTGGGCGTCTAAAACCCCACACAAAGAACGCAGAGATTTAGTAGTCCAGGAAGTTCTAGTAAAAGAAGTTGACAACAGGAAGCAAAAAGCATTACAAGCATAGCGAGACCAATGGACAGCATAAGAATGAGCTCTGTAAAAAGTCTCTGACATGGAATGATACATGACATCCCAAATACTCATCTTCGTTATCAAATCAATTTTATAATCTTCAACTATTGGCCACAAACCATGCGGGAAATTGGGAAACCGCGAGGATGCTCAGTGTCCCCTTCTGCCAAGGGAAGGAAACGCTAGAAGATATACACAAAAATGTAATAGCTCTATGACGTAATAAATGATGACACATCAGTGTACTCAACGAACTGGCGGCTATAAGACACATTAAGGTGAAGGGAGCAAAACCAGGATCATTATTACAAAAACTTAGGTCCTGAGTGCAAGACAATTGTGTCAGTTTCCAAAGTGATTCTCTATCAGAATTGAATAATCCAGTTCGTGAAAGGACGAAGAGCCACTTTTGCACGGGTCGTATATACCGTAGTTGTTTGGGTGTCGTGATAATGACCTCAGTCAATGATATACATTTTTTTGGGGTGTAAAATTTGCAGTGCGGTCCTTTCACGATTTACTTTCACGGCAAGGCGCTGGCGCCGTTTTGATGATCATCTGTTCGATTCCCGGTAAACCGGTCATTTATATTTATTGTCTGTTGTCTGGTGTCCTACTTTATGTCCAATTAGTGCCTGTTAATTACCTGTATTTATTTACTATTCACAGGACTCAAGTTTCCTTCATTATTTATAATCCAGTTCGTGTCTCTGTTCTTCTATTCTGCGAATTGGGACTGTTTGATCTGTACAGGGTATGCTCTATCGATAACTTACTTGTTGTTCTCTCTGTTTTCTGTCTATAGTATTTTTGTTTCAATCTCTCAAGGATGATACTGTTTAATATTGTCCATGCTACTGAAAGTAACGTTAATCCCTGTAACTAATATACTCTGGCAAAAGTCTCTTCTTTGACAACCTGACCACATACCCTTCCATCCAGTCTACTGATATTTCTACTCTCATCCCAAACGTTACCAAGAAGTTTGTACAATAGCTCTGTAGAGATGTCGATGCCTACTTTGATGGCATCTGGACCCGCAGCTTTCCCGCATCTTTGAAGCATTATGACTGTTTTAAAAATTTCTTCCTCCTTTCCCGTTGTCTGGATGTTTGGAAGGATCGTGTGGAGCTAGTCAACGTTGAAGTTCCTCAAAATGTTCCTCCCATCTCTTCATCTGGTCGTTTATGTTTCTAAACAGTTTTTATTCTTGTTTTTTTTTTTAATGTCATTTCATCATCATCATGTCCCATTTTACTCCCTACAAAGCTTGATGCCACCATTACAGCTGGAAGTCTGCACCAAATCATTCGTGTCTTCTCGTACAAATGATGTTTGTAGCAATTAATTTTAGATGATGAGGTTGCCAGCCTCTTGCTCAGCCTCATAGTAGTCCGCTCTTACGACATGCTTGATACAGTCTACTTGGTATATTCTGAGGTGTTTGTGGCCCGGCAAATTAGTAAAACCATAATATTATTACAGGACATGAGTTTTTGTTTGCTAACACAGTCGACATGAGTGTATGTAGGGAACTATTTATATGTTTCAACTCCTAACAAATACAGAATACCCAAGCCCATTCTTTACGGCGATAACACATAATCATTCATTCATTCATTCGGTTGTTCGTTCATTACCCATTAGCTCTCTAAGAATTAATTGATTAATTGATTTTTTTGGTCCATGCACAAGACAAACGATGTTTATTTATCCTGTTCATGAAATACCCAGTTCAACACCACGTGTGTTATAATTTGAAAATATTATGTTCTTTATTCTATATACAGAAATAAATAGAGGTATAAACCTGAGACCTGTAAGTGGTACAGAGTAAACGAATGTAGGTAAACTAGCAGGTAAACTAGCATGCTTTTGTAAGACAGGAAGAATTAGGACACTAGTTCACAGAAAATGTGTGTTAATTTTCTCCTGTCTAGTGTTCTAATTGTTTCTGTCATACCAATGCCTGCTATTTACATACATTTGTTTACTATTTATTCTACACTACATTTGTTTTGATTGGTTTTTTTTTTCGTTTTTTTTTTTTGCTTTGTTTTCAGTTTTTTTTTTTTTTTTTTTTTACTCTTCCAGTCTGCAAATTCTCTGGCATTTGTTATGGTGTTTCATTATATCTATTGTGTATATGTAATTCTGATGACCTGTGCTGACACCTCATTTCTTCGGTCAAACTTCTGGACAAAAATTCAACCGCTCCCCCCGTCCAACCTATGCGCCCTCTTTGTAGCAGAAAATTACCATATCAACCCAGGTAAAGTTATAAAACCTCAGTCATTTTTCTCCCTCCCTTTTGCGTCGATATCAGGAAGAATACCCCATTAGTCTAGTGGGTAACCCAGAAGCTGCGGGATTTACTTCAGAAACATTGAGCTCTCCACCTTGATAAAAAATCATTTTCGCACAGTTACCGTAGGTGGGAAAACAGTGTCAGGATGAACAGTTTTAACATGTCTTGATTTGATTTTTTGTCCATGTACAGGAAAACTGGTGTTTGTCTTATGCGCGGGATAACTGGTTCAACCCCATGTGGGTTATAATTTGGATATATAGTGTTCTTTATTCTAAATAGCATTTTAACATTAAATGTTGTTTTTTTTTGTTCTTGTTTTTTTTTTCTTAAAGGCTTCAATTTCTCTGTCGTTTGTTGCCTAAGGTTCTGTGGTGTTTATGGTGTATCCCCCTTCTGTCTTCCTAGGCTAATCTCTCAATACCCTGTTGCATTTTGAGGGGTTTTTAGGTTTTGTTTCACTGTATTTTCCTTTCTTTTTTACTGCAACGGACATTATGTCAGTATGACCTTTTTTGGCACACTTCTATATGGCAGCGAGACATGGGCAACCAATGCAAAGCGAAAAAGAAGGATCAAAACCTTCCATCTACGGTGTCTACCTCACATCCTTGGTATTTCGTGGAAGAACAAAGTGGCAAATGTCGAGGTGTTGTCACGCGCTGGCCTTCAAAGCATGTATACACTGCTTAGACAGAGCAGACTACGCTGGCTTCGCCATGTCCACCGCATGGAAGATGGTTGCATCCCGAAAGATATCTTCTACAGACAACTGGCAGATGGCAAAAGAACAGTTGGGCGATGACACTGGAAATAAATCCAGCACCCTGGGAGGATGAAGCTGCCGATCGCACCAAGTGACGATGCTCTCTACTACGCCACCTCAGATTGGGCGAAAAGAAGCTCACACAACAAGCAGAAGAGAGGAGAAAACGTCGAAGCAAAAAAAGCATCTGAGGGCTGTCACTTCAGGGGCACTTTCCCATAGTCAGTTATGACTGAAGGGCTGACACTTCAGGGGCACTTTCCCGTAGTCAGTTATGATTGAAGGGCTGTCACTTCAGGGGCACTTTCCCATAGTCAGTTATGACTGAAGGGCTGTCCCTTCAGTGGCACTTTCCCATAGTCAGTTATGACTGAAGGGCTGTCACTTCAGGGGCACTTTCCCGTAGTCAGTTATGACTGAGGGGGCTATTAAATTTATATTTTAATAATGTGACAAAAGTGACGGCTGCCTTGTACATTTAATACTGCGCAGACGACGCTTTTAAATGCCGGTGGAAGAGGGCTAGTCTGCAATTTCCATAGCTTAAAAATTCTATATTTATCCCCCACTCAGTCACCTAGATATCTTCATCATCATCAGATGCGATCTACCGGTAGAATGCGATCGGCCGGTTGCAGACTTACCACCCCCCCCCCCCCCCCCCCCCCCCCCCCCCCCCCCCTCCGGTCTAGATAGTTATATTACAGTCAATATCCTGACACAGTTAACTGTTAGAACTAAACTCATGTGCAACCTTAAAACACTGCGCTTTAATCCCTCCATGCCATATATATATATATATATATATATATATATTGCTCTTGTGTTCACACTCACGCTTAATCATCGATGCCTTCCTCAATAATTCACAAAATATTTGTTGTTGTCTCCAGATTCTCAATTACTCAAGTAACCCAATTTTTTTTTTTTTTAAATTGAGATCCATTATGTTGTTTAGTACCCTCTTCTTCGTACACTCTCATACATCTACTTGAATATTTTCAAAGAATGCAGCGGTCAGCTTGAGGCTATTTGTGTCTCCTTAGAGTTTTTCCAGGAACGGGTACTGCTGACTGGAGCCGCGGTAGCATAGTGGTTAGTGCACTGGCTTACTAGCTCAGTGGTCTATGATTCGATCCCCAGATGATGTGGGATTGTTTTAGACTGCAAACGGCTGCTGGGTCGACCCAGCCCTAATTGGGTACCAGAGCATCTTCTGGGAAGGTTAAGGCGTCCGGCGTGATGCTGACTACATCACCCCTAGTGTGCCGATGGTCAAGAAAATATTGGCCTAACACCGTATTCCCAATATGCCTCAATGGGTGTGTTACGGGATCCTTTACCTTTTACTGGTGACTGCCAAATGTTCTTTCTCTATTGCTCATATGTTGGGCATCTTTGAAGCAGATGTTCAGCAGTCATGTGATCAGTGCCACATTTACACTTATTGGTAGTTCCTATCTTTTGCTTTTTGAATAGATGGTATTCCAATCTGTTGTGGGCCGTGCGGAGTCAGAACATTACCACTTGTTTTTAGTATGACAACTCATCTTTCTCTTTCCTAATTGCCGATGCGTCCACATGTTCTCGGCTAGTCAATTTACCGTTTAGCAGTCTCGTCCAGTCATAACTGAATTATTATTTATTTATTTTTTTGCCTGGTGTTCCGTTTGACCTGTTCTTTTTTCTTCTGCTTGTTGTACTAGCCTCTTTTCACCTAATCTGAGCCGATGTCGTAGGGAGCATCTCCACCTGGTGTAGATTGGCAGCTTTTTCCTCCCAGTATGTTGAATTATTTCCAGTGCCTTCATGTCTCTCTTGCAGATATCTCTGAACTTCAGCTGTGGTTGCTTGGCTGTCCTATTGCTATCTGCCAGTTCTCCGTAGAGAGTATCTTTCGGAGTGCGACCATCAACCAAGCGACGGACATGGCCAAGCCTGTGTAATCTGCGCTGTTTAAACAGTGTATACATAATCTGTTGACCACGGCGAAAACAGCACCTCGACATTTGTCACTTTGTCCTTCCGTGAAATATCAAGGATGTGGGAAATCTTATTTTTCTCGTCCCCTTGTTCCATCTAGAAAATATTTTTCTATGTGAATGCTTTTCATTATCTCTGTATATCTCGAGTGTCTTCTTCTTTGATCCATAACCACCAACCGTCAAAGCAGTAAGCGGCCATCACGCCTCGTGGCGTCTTGTAGGGCAGCAACAAATCGATTCCACTTTGCTCCGTCGGCGGCCATCCTTCGTACAGTTCCCAAACTCTAGTACATTCTTTGCATCTCAGCTTCCACAGTTCTCCGCCAAGTTGTTTTTGGTCGGCCTCTCTTTCGCTTTCCCTCGGGGGTCCATAGCATAGCTGTTCTTGTGATGGTATTAGGGTCCCTTCTGAGGATGTGGCCAACCCAACTCCAGCGTCTGCCAGCTATGATGGTGTGCATGTCCTCCTGGTTACTCCGAATAAGTAGTTCTTGGTTACTGATGGTGTTTGGCCAAAAGATTCGGAGAATATTCCTTAGGCAGATTGTGTGGAAGGAGGACAGTTTCGACATTTCCTTCTCTGTTACTCTCCAACATTCCGCACCATAGAGAAGCACAGGAAGTACACAGCTCTCATACAGTCTTAATTTGGTGTTTGTGCTGTACTGGGAAGACTACCAAATGTTGTTGAGAACAGCAAAGGCTGTTCTCGCTTTATTCATTCTGCTGTTAATGTCCTTGCTTGTTCCGCCGTCAGGTGTTACTATGCTTCCTAGGTAAGTAAATGTGCCTGTCTGTTCTAACTTCTGGTTCCTTACTGTTATTGGCTCAGGATTGCCCACATTTAGTGTCATGACCTCTATCTTCTTCAGATTGATGATCAGGCCAACCTGCTGGCCATACTTATTCAGTCTATCGGTTTTGTCTTGAATGTGTTGATGTGAATGCGCGAGTAGTGCAATGTCATCTGCATATTCCAAATCTTCCAGTGTAGAAAACGTTGTCCATCTAATTCCTCTTGGACTGCCCTCTGTTGTCTGCCGCATCACCCAACCTATGACTGTCAAAAATAATGTTGTTGATAAGGGGCATCCCTGTCGTACCCCTGTTTTCACTTCGAAAGTTACATTACTCGATCCAACACTACACGTAAAGTTAGAATAGAGGCTTTTTATGATGGAAACAATGCGGCTGGGAATTTCATGAGCCCTCAGAATTTTCCATAGGCTGTCCCTGTGTATGCTGTCAAAGGCCTTTTCAAAATCAACAAAGTTAATGTACAGCTGTCTCTGCCATTCTGAGCACTGCTCTATAATGTTCCTGCGGGCAAATATATGATCTGCACATCTTCTGTTCTTTCTGAAGCCCGCTTGTTCTTTCCTCAGTTTATGGTCAACTGCTCTTGAAATTCTCTGGATGATTATCCTGCCTAGTATTTTGCTGGGAACTGAGAGGAGGGTAATTCCTCTCCAGTTGTTGCAGTCTGCAAGGTCGTCCTTCTTGGGCAATTTGACAATTATTCCTTTACTCCACTCCGTTGGTGTTGTCTCAGCTTCCCAGACTTGTGCAAATAGTGGCTCTAATAGTTCTGCTGCTAGTTCAGGGTCTGTCTTGAATAGCTCAGCATTTAGATTGTCGTGACCAGGCGCTTTTCCATTTTTTAGCCCTTTGATAGCTGTGATGATTTCTTCTTTTCGTGGAATGTCTATATTTACGTCTAAGTCACTTTCAGCCTCAGGAACATTCAGCTGAATCTCTGGTGGTTCCTTATTCAGTGTTTCTCTGAAGTGCTGTGCCCATCTTGTTTCCTGCCCCTGTGCTGTGGTGATGAGATTTCCTTGCTTGTCTCTTACTAACGTTATGTTGTTTGCACCTCGTTTTCCACTGATAGCTTTAGTTATTTTATAAACTGTGCTTTGTTCATTTCTCAGTGCTGCCTCTTCTGCCTGTCTAGCAAGGTCATCCAGAAATGTCCTTTTGTCAGCACGGGTTTGACGTTTTACTTCCTTGTCCAGCTGACTGTACTGTTCACTATATATTGCCTTTAACCTGGGAGACTTAGCTTCTGTTTTCTTTCTTTTCATTTCATTTCTCTTCGCTATGGTGTTTAGCGTTTCTGGTGTTATCCAGTCCTGGCTCTTTCTTTCCTGGAATCCCAAGCATGACTTGCTGCTTTCTTTGTATATTGTTGAGATGGTGTTGAATTTCTGGTTGACATCGTCGGTCTCTAATCTTTCCTGGCTTTTGGTAATCAGATATCGTCTCTTTACGTCGACCACGAACGCTTTTCTGGTGGGGGGGTCCTTAAGTTTCGTGATGTTGTATCTTTTCTGTTTGACTACAACTGGTCCAGCAGCTCTGAGTTTCACCTTCAGTCTTGCTACTACTAGGTGATGATCACTTCCCACATCTGCGCCTCTTCTTACTTTCACGTCTTGTAGTGCATGTCTCCATCTGCCATTGATCATTATGTGATCTATCTGGTTTTTGTCTCGTCCGTTTGGTGATTCCCATGTTAACTTGTGCACTTCTTTGTGTTGAAAAAGTGTTCCTCCAATGACCAGGTTGTTAATACTGCAGAAGCTTATTAATTTGTCCCCATTCTCATTTACTGTTCCACTGCCGCATTTCCCCATTACTCTTTCGTTATAGTTATTGTGTGTTCCAACTTTCGCATTTAGGTCTCCCATTACTATAATAAGATCGTATCTGGGTACAGTTTCGATTTCCTTTTGTACCTGTTGATAGAACTCGTCCTTGATCTCTTCATTGCTGTCGTTTGTTGGTGCATAGCATTGTATAATTGTGGTGTTGGTGAATCTCCCTCTCAGTCTTGCTCTTATTAGTCTGTTGTTAATGGGTTTCCATTCCAGTAGAGACCTTTCCATTCCTTTCTTAAGGATAATGGCTACACCTTCGTTGTGCTGACCATCCTCTCTACCAGAATAAAGTACTGTTTCCCCTGTAGCGGTTTTTATTCTCCCCATCCCTGTCCATCTGCTCTCGCTTATTCCCAGGATATGTAGTTTGTAATTCCTCATCTCTGCTGTGATCTGTCTCAGCTTTCCTGCCTCATTCATGGTTCTGACATTCCAAAAACCAATTTTGGTTTCGTGTTTTGCGGTCTGGGCATCCGTTTTCATGCCAGTGGCTTCCTTTCGGCTTTCACCACTGTCAGTCATACGAGCCTGAGACTCCAGATGTCCGTCCCACATCAAAGTTTTTTTCATTTATTGCTGTTTCCGTAATATGTGCGATTTTTTACACAGACAGGAGTGTCGACCCTGTGCTAAAACCCCCAACCTGGAGGACCAGGGTACCAGCTTTTGTCTGACCCCTACCCACGCAGACCAGTCCAGCTTGGCTGAACCTACCAGGAGTAAAACTCCCACTGGCATAGCTCTGGGGATTGTCAGGGTACACAAGCTGCCATACCGCTACAAGGTATAGGTACCATTGATGGCAGATATCTCGAGTGTATGATACTACATATTGTTATTGTTTTTGTTGATCGGAATCGACATCATTGCAATCCGTGCTAACCCATAGGTGCTCAATCTCCCTCACCAAATGTCGAAGGGTATGAATGCTAATTGTTCCTGCAGCGCGCTGGTTGTATACACGACTGATGCATCCTCTCATATGTCAATCTCTGCTTGTCTTACGTTATAAATATTATAACGTAATGATAATAATATTTATGTGAGAATGTAGCCAGATGTCACTGCTTTCTAGAAATATGTAATCATGTCGTTTGGGTTAGAATGTGAATATGTGTACGAGTATGAACAGATACACTCCTTTAAAAATATTTGGTAATGCTTTGAGATGTTTTTCTGCTATAGCAGTGTGGAAGATTTTTTTTATTTTTTTTGAACAATGTGCCGATATATGCGAGAGGGTGTTGATATATGTTTAGTAATCATGATACATACAAAAATGCATATTAATCGTTTACGGTTAGGCGCATGCGTGAGTATCAGGAAACAGGATGTAAGACAAAGGGGCAGGATGTTTGAAGGGCCTGCGTGCCCAATTTTCAACCCTTTTAAAATAAAGTTCATTCGTTCGTTCATACTGGAACTGTGAAGACGGATTGGGAGTCAGCAGTCGGAGTCGTGGAGTCGGTCGTTTTTCGTGGAGTCCGTCGGTAAAATGTGTCCCGACTCCGAGTCCAACTCCGAATTTTACGAGACTTAAGCCTAGGCAGATCCATTTTTTAAGAACCAGTTCAATTTGAATGAAAAAACATTGTCATATTTTTAAATGCTTCGAGTTTTTGTTTTGCATTATTGTATGAACTAGCAGATACACCCGGCGTTGCCCGTGTTTAACAACAAAACTAACTGAACTTTTAATGTATCACCTGGTTGCGGTACATCTGAGCCACCATTATTATCTGAGTAACCAGGACCAACCCTCAACGATTAATTCACGGATTAAGCCAATGACAACTATACATCTCACCTCCAGCATATCTACGATAATCACGTTCTGCATTGTACCTCTCACGACCACATATAATTCAATAATGTCCTCCACCATACCTCTCACCTCCAGCACATCTACTCTGATCCTGCCACCCACCATACCTCTCACCTCCAGCATACCTACTCCAATCATGTCCTCCATTGTACCTCTCACCTCCAGCACATCCACTCCAATCATGTCCTCCACCATACCTCTCACTCCTAGCACATCCACTCCAATAATGTCCCCCATTGTCCCTCTTACCTCCAGCACATTTACTCCAGTCATGTCCTCTATTGTACCTCTATACAACTATACATCTCACCTCCAGCACATCTATTCCAGTCATGTCCTCTTTCTTTTTTTTTTTTTTTTTGGTCTTTTTGTGGGGGGATGGGAAGTGGAGGAGGTTAAACAACAAAATTGCGACTCCTGATCTCGTTAAATCCTTTTTTTTTAAATGGGAAATCCATTGATATAGTGACCCAAGATTAATGTTAAGGAAACAATATAATTAATGTCTAACTTTCATTACCAAAAACATTGTCCCCTGGATCTGTAGGGGACAAACCGACAGATGTTCTAAAATATAGATAAGAAGATGAATGAACAGTTAAACATGTAATCTACAAAGGCAACGTATTCATTTGTTCACACATATACCATACTTATTTATATATAAAAAACTCCATAAAAGTGCATAATTTTATGCCATATGCGTCGGAGTCGGACTTATAAATTTCAGCCGTCGGAAAATTGTTTGGCCCACTCCAAAACCCTAGTTCGTCCATCACCATCTTGTCCTTCTCCCCGCATTCTCCGGTAAGTGTGCAGTTGTTATAAATGCTCTTAGAACTGTTACTTCTTTGCGTGATCAGTGAGAGTCCGGTGATGTTCCCCGGGAGGAGGGGGGTCTCTGAGGAGGCAAAGAAGGAATAAGGTTACTGTTCCCTCATGTATGTCGTAAGAGGCTACTGTGCATGAGGTTGGCAGCGTGTTAATGTAAAATTAATTGCCGCAGAAACAACCACTAATAGAGTATATGAATGTTTTCTTTGCATTCTTCCTGTAACGGGGAACACCTGCAGTGGTGACTCCATACCCCATAGTAGTGAAAAGAGAAATTATGATGATGGTGACGGTGATGGTGATGATGATTGTGATTATGATGGTGGTGATTGTGATGAAGGTGATTATGAAGATAATGATGGTGGTGGTAATGATGGTGGTGGTGATGCTGACGGTGGTGATGGTGATGGTGGTGATGATGATGGTAATATTGATGGTGATGATGATAATGACGATGATGGTGATGATGATAGTGATGATGATGATTATGATCATGAATAAACCATGTCGTGTGTGAGAGGGCGCGCACGCGAATTTCACTGGCGGTGTAACGGTGTTGGTGAGTTTATGTGTAAAGTCGTGATGAGAACATGATAACTGTCACTCGTGACAAAATACAGAAAAACAAAAATCCTCGCGACACAAAGGTAAACAAAATAATTGCGTCACGACTCAGTGGGACAGGAAATAATGTTTTTTTTTTTCAATAACCGCCCTTTTGTCTTCTCCATTCTCTGAATACCCTTCTAAATTTTGTATGCGGTGTTAAATTGACACGTTTTTCTTTCGTTATTTGTGTACGGTATCAGTTTATGGTTTCCAATAGTCTGAAGTTTACTACTCTTGCAGGCACGCATCGTAATCGGCCGATGATGTGACGTGTTTGGCTAGTAGGGGGGAGGAGTTACCACCAACCCGACAACAGTTTAATGAGATCACAGATACAAACGTTCAGCAAGTTCATAGAGGGAATTTAGGTTGGTATGAAGGTTAGCATTTCGTTTTTATTTTATGCTACAAAAGCTTTTAACAGGGTTGAGTAACCACGAAAAAAAGAAGGTATTTGTAAAAGTCTGATTAATTAATCACTATTTTTACTTAAAGTAGGGTGGGGAGAATTTGTGAATAAATAAGTAAATAAAGGTAATTAATAGGTACTCGTTGGACATATAGGAAGCACTATACAACAGAAAAGAAAATATAAGTGATAGGCTTACCGGGAATCGAACCCAGGACCAACCAAACGGCTCCATCGCTTTGCTGTAACAGTACACCGTTAAAGGTCAGGGGAATGTGTGACGTTACAAAAGCGAGGGCCTGGGTTTTTGTGACGAAATGTGACAGGAAAGGTGGGGGGGGGGGGGGGGGGGGAGGGGGGGGGGTGGGGGGGGGGGGGGGGGGGGGGGGGGGGGTTTAAAATGGAAAAATGTGCTTGACTTCATATGTCAACGACCACAGGGCAAAAAAAAATGATATAGAGACAGCTTTACAAATAAACGATACATTAGAAATACTGGACGTTAAGGGGTATAACCTTCGTCAGACACATTCACATATAGGAGGTAAAGATGAACAATTCAAATAGATTATGAAGAAAAAAAAGACGAAGCACACTACAATCACGAAGAAAACATAGATGAGCAAAACACAAAGATAAACAACACTGAGATGTGAAAAGGAAACATGAACACGATGTAACATGAGGAAAAAAGTAACTCGTAACCATCATCAGTTGCCATCTGCACATCGAAGGTCGGTTGCAATGGATCTCCAACGTCTGCTGTCTCTTGCTTTGACGGTGCACTCTGATAGACACTTTTCTCTCATCCCTTGATATTATCACTTATGCAACAGAAAATGGAAGTGGATGTGTCTTTCTAAGATTAAGCACTGGTGCACACACACACAAAGTGTCAATGGCAACAGGACAATTCTCAAGTAACTTCACAGCAGAGGCATATACCTTGTGTAGCAGTGTACACAATTCTCCTCCCGCAGCTTTAATATATACGTTACAAATACTCCACCTGGAGCGCTATGAGACAGACGATTTTAGTAATGAGACTAACGATAATTTAGTAAATGACATAGAACGACAATTATTAGTACCAGTTAGGTTTGTATTTTTAATAAAACCTGCAGCGAGGTAACTGCAGTGCAAAGCCGATCACTATGACCCGCCATGTGTCAAAAGTGATTAATAGATAGTTCGTACTACGTGACTGGAAAAGTTTGCATCAGCAGCGGTTCTCAAAATATATTGGAAAAGTCTCTAACTAAGTTTGATGCTAGTAACTACAATAAGTTTAGAAGCATTCATACGCACTTGAAATTATAAAACAGGCTGAAGTTAGCATTCGCTGTGTCAGCAGTGATGACAGAAATTATGAACTCTTGACACTTTTCTATAGAACAGCCGAGAAAACATGTGTTGGGTGTAAAATGGTAGGAAAATAAATACCTATGCTCATACAGATTAGAACACACACACACTAGGACAGAGAGCTTAAAGATTTTAGACAGGCAACTTAATAATTAAGACAACTAAAAATGTAGAAAGTTTCTTATAGGTTAGTGTGCTGGATTAGCCAGTGCATGGATAAATGATAAAGTAGGAAATAAGTGTAGATTTTTATAGATAAGGTTTTTGTAGAGAGCAGCTATAATAATAATAAACATTAAGAAGAGAATTTCTAGATAAACTCAGCTAGTGTTAGAATAACTTGTCTTTTAAGTACAGATAATTGGAGGGGGTATTTCGTCGAGCTTTTGAGTATTGGGACGATTCTGTAGTGCTCCGATATACTTTGTGGTTTGCTGTAGTAGGGCGGATTATTTGTTGAATAATAGAGTTTGGGGAGGGCTCTGAATATTCCCAATAACTCCGAGGATTGTAACGAAGTAAGAAAGAGAGATAGTGGTTCTCAAGCTGTTAACCAATGATCTTTATCCGCTAAGGTGAATAGTGATTCACAAACGGCTCTTGGGCCTTTTTAAGGATAATATTATTTATGCGTGTTGACGCTACAGAATATATTGAATATTTATAACTTCACACCGTTGGTGGAGCGGTTGTAGTGAAGCAATAATGTGTGATCCTGCAGACTGGCAGGCAATAGACAAATAAATAGTAATGCATTTATTTCGGGCGCTCAGCCTTTGATGCTTGTGACGTAAAATTAAAAGAGAGCCTTCAGTAATCTAACAAGCTTGTAACCTCGTTGCGTTCTATGATTTGCTAGCAAAACCATGCATTTACAGCCTGTGTCTACTCACTTTTCCGTCACACCTTTTTTCTGTGAACACGAGCTAACGCAATGTTTACAAACTGCATGACCAGTCAGTCATAACAGGTAGCGAATCAGGTTTGTTTACCTAGTTTTCTCACGCGAGCTTATCTGTCAATCATTCGATACCTGACAGACCGCACGTGAAAAACCACAGACCCTTTGAAGTTCGTACTCAGGTGAGTCAGAAAAACTCCAGGGCTCTTTGATCTCAGAAGCGGGCTTTCGTACAGACAAAATCTTCGAGAACCCCGTTACCCGTATAAGTCTTTTGATGACGATCGAAAGCGCTCGACGGAAGACGGGCGTAAGCTTTATCTGGTAACTCTGTTTCTGATTCTCCGTTACTCACACAATAGTGCGAAAAGTAACATCATCTATAGATCAGAGAAACATAATGATATATAGACTGTGTTTTCTTAAACCTGCTATCAGTTGTCACTCCGAATTTTTGGATAGTCTAAGCACGTAGTTCTAGAACCAATGTGGAAAAAGTGATAATAGCATTCGTAGGGATCTTTCATTCTGATTTTCTGGTAATGGAAATTAGAGCTTACGTGTTTAAAAAGGTTACCTTTTACCAATTAAAAGTGTTAAGCTTTTACCATCATAATTCACTTCGATTTACTAGCTGTTAGAACTAGTGAAATAAAATAATGTTCAGTTATAATGTTAATTTTCACCACCCGCTTTCTCACACAAGAAAAGACGGGTTTAGTTGACTGATTTTGATGCTAGGCGCGACTGATAATGACAGAAAAGAATTCACGTTATATTTCATTTTGTGTATTTATTATAAGTGCCTATTATTTAATACCATACGATGACAAACAGACGCCGACAATTTAATAGCTATTAACGACAGGCGATATTTATGTAAGTGCGCGTATGAATAATTGAATAATAATTAACATTGTACGCTTACTGCCGGTGCGAGAGGGGGCGGGAGAGTTGCATAACTCCATCAGACCTAATCTCAGCGCTAGCGAAAGCTGACCGTACAGGCGTAACGGAAAACACCTGTGCCGTTTAACTTTAATCAGGACTGACGGAGTGGATAAGAGATCATCTTGTCCCGTCTGTGTTCATATAAATATATATATATATATATATATATATATATATATATATATATATATATATATATATATATATATATATATATATATATAATAGTAGCATTTTTCCATAATTGTTTTCTTATATCCCTAGCAGACCTGATCACAAGGGCGTCCAGCATTCTATTTCTTCTTTTTCTTTACTGATTGGTTAATGTTGTCTTTTCTTGCCTTGTGCGTCACCAATTTCATTGGTGAGCAAGTATGTGCCAACGATACATGAGAAACATTTTAACTTCTAAATTTAACTGGACTTACGAAACCCAGCAATAATTTTTCAATTTTATCAGCCCACTGGGGTGGTGAAAACAATAACATTCACTCCCGATTTCTGACAGTCGTATTCAAGCGTAGCATCCAGAATTTACGCTGTTTCAGAATCGGCACTCTGCCTTAGAGCCAGCCGATAGGATTATCATCATTTATCAATTGTAACATTTTTAGGAACCAGATGCTTCCCAATACTGGAAGTATTTTCTTTTAACTGTGAACCCCAAGATCACGTTTCTACTTCAACTACTGGCGGTGACATTTGTTCATCCAGGAATAACCCACACCCCAGATTCGGCGTTTACCTCGCTAGTCTTTATTTGTTAGAGGATGGACTGGGGCCAATTTGGGAAATAAAACCTGACATTTTATAGAGTCAGGAAACATTGTAATTCCAAGGGGTATCACCAAGAGTAGGTAAGCGTTCTTGCTTTCTTGCTTTGACGGTCGGCGGCTAAGGATCAAAAAAGAAGAAGAATGTAAGCGTGATTGAGTGGCCACTGCATGAATGTAGCGTGAGGTTTTTATTGTATATAGGATCAGTATAGTACTGACAATACAGAAATAGAATTTCTGCAGGAAAATGGTGAAGTCCCAGTGTATGAGAGAACTACTGGTATCACAAATTAGTTACCGCTGTGAATGATCTAATCTCGAAAAAATAGTAGAGTGGAGACAGTCATAAAATGCCACCCCGCTGGGTAACTAACTGTGATATTAAAACAAGGAAACAGATTTCACTTAACAATTATAAACTTGACAAGTCGTTCAATTTCCTTATGTATTAAGTATATTTACTATTTACTCTTGTGCTGAAGGGTGGATGTTGGAAGATGGAATGCAATGGATTTGTAAGTTTACATACATATATATATATATATATATATATATATATATATATATATATATATATATATATATATATATATATATATATATATATATATATATATATTTATTTATATTACAAGTCTTCCAATTATAGGGAAAAAAATAATATCAGCTGTGCTGTTAATCAATTATAGAACTTTATCAGCTATGCTGTTAATCTTGTCTCTCACTACGCTAAGTCCCTTTTTCTTCATAGCCAGTTGCCGACGGAAATGGTACTAATGTGTACTCATCTCTTAAAACAGTTCTGTCCTTCTTAATTTGATGCACACAACACCCGCTGATGATCGTTCCTTTATCCCACCCAAGACTGAGGGGGACTAAGGATATAGCTCCGATACAACCACTATGCTCCTGCGAAGTTCCAGGGAGCAGGATTGACCCGAACATAAGACCTCAGGTTGGATGACACGAATAAACCCTCTAAGATTAATACAAGTCAGATTTTGACCCGACTTAGTGAAGCAAGTCTGTCCGGCATGCAGATAAGCAGGAATCAGTCTTGGCAACTTTCTCTTCTCTAGTCTGTCGTTCCGGCTGGTCTTCGCGTTTGTGTGTGTATTTGAATAAAACGCGCACATTTATATAGGTCGACGCAGGTAAATGCTACTGCGTAAGGAACCCTTTTGATTGGTTCGCGGCGTTTTAGTCTTTTTAATTGCCGGGGCAAGCTGATTGGTTATTTGCGTTTTGGTACTTTTCGTTTTACCGAGTTCCGAACCAACAGTGTTTTATGCCTAATTTATTCTGTCTGCCGCCATATTGCGTGACCGCGACTTCGTGTAATTTATTCTGTCTCAGAGTCTGCTGAACGTGGCGACATAGTGTATTAACAAAGAAGTGGGTTTACACACGACTTTACGACAATGAAAGAAAGAGTGAATAATTTTCTTCGTTACAGAGACTTTACCAAAACTGGATTTGCTTAAACGTGTTAACTTTACTGGGTAGCATATATAGTAGGAACTCGTTTCTTTACTGTCTATTCTGTAACATAGTGCTAACCTTTGACCTTTGGGTTATTAACTTTTTGGATTCTTTTCTCCATAGGGGGAGGGCCCATTTATTCTGCTTTTTTATACGTATGTAAATCTGATTTTATTTGATCTTTCTTTAGATATTTGATGTTGTCAAGTTTAAATGATAATAAACAACAAAAGAAACTTAACTCTGTGTGTTGGTCAGACCCATACTCAATTAACCGTAGTTGTTCACGTTTGTGTGTCTTGTTGTCACATAGCTGTCTGTGTGTGTGTGTGTGTGTGTGTGTGTGTGTGTGTGTGTGTGTGTGTGTGTGTGTGTGTGTGTGTGTGTGTGTGTGTGTGTGTGTGTGTGTGTGTGTGTGTGTGTGTGTGTGTGTGTGTGTGTGTGTGTGTGTGTGTGTGTGTGTGTGTGTGTGTGTGTGTGTGTGTGTGTGTGTGTGTGTGTGTGTGTGTGTGTGTGTGTGTGTGTGTGTGTGTGTGTGTGTGTGTGTGTGTGTGTGTGTGTGGTTAAACTTATATTTATATGTATGAGGAGGGCAAGGTTGTCTTGTACTAAATTGTAGTCGTATAGATAGGCTGGAATAGAGAAACTTACTCATTCCATAGACATATTTGTTCCTTAAACTATCACCCGTGAAATCTATTTCTCACACTTTTTTTCTCACGTACTTATCAACATCCACTCTACTCAGACGGGACAAAAAAAATTACAACCTATCTGTACGACAATGCCACATGTAAGTAAACATCATCAGAATCACTGACTCAATACTCAATTATAGTTAATGTAAAACTTAATAAGAAATGTTCAATGAATACTAAGGATGATGATATTGCTTTACACGAGATTTGAGAATCGGTGTAACTTGTGAGTTGATATAGTTGCTAATGTAGCGAAGAGAACACTGGTTCTACCTCGGCCTGATGCAACCATGACTTTCGAGGAGGCAACGAGTTTTATCAGAATCAGATACAGAAACAAATGGGATGCAGAGCATCCAGGTCATAGACAAAATGATGCATACTACCAGCTTAACTAAAGAGAACAAGCGGTAATCTTGAGGAAAATTTCGACATTTTCTTCTCTGTTACTCTCCAGCATTCCGCGCCATAGAGAAGCACAGAAAGTACACAGCTCTCATATAATCCTAATTTGCTGCTGTACTGAGAGGACTTTCAGATGTTGTTTAGACTAGCAAAGGCTGTTCTCGCTTTATTCATTCTGTTGTTGATGTCTTTGCTTGTTCCGCCGTCTGGTGTTACCATGCATTCTAGTTATGTAAAGCTGACTGCTGCTTGCTTTGAAAGCATTAAAGTAAACGTCTGAGAGTGAAAGAAGAACAAGATCTTCCCACTTACAGCGCTGTTTTTTTCCTCTTGCACATTTTCCTTCAGCTCTTTCTTCTAGTGTGGCCTTCATCAAGGTGTTGTCTTTTTACAAGGCCAAAATATTTTACCTGTCTAATTTTGATCTCCTTCCTTAATTCTCTTTTCATTCCTAGGTTTTCAATGACCTCTGTTTGTTTTCTTCTCTTGCCATGGGACATATTCCATAACACTAAACAAGAAAGTTAAAAATACGGAACAAGAAAGAAATTGTGGCCGGGTAGGGAATTGGGGGTTGCTGTTTAATTGCAGAGAGTGTTAGATCTAGATTTACTAGCTTGACCGCTAGAGTTTGCAATTTCTCCCTTACAGTCTTACGGGATTTTACCAGGTTCGGGGACTATCCTCTAAGGTGTTGTATTAGAGCAGATGTGTTTTATTTATATGATTTACCAGCAAGAGCAGTTATGGTTCATTTATATTTCCTTCCTTCCTCTCATGAATGTATGGCAAAGCAAATGAGTGACGACCTGCCTTTAGTATCAACTTGACTTTTATTTAATTATAACGTAATTACAAGTCGACATGGCAAAACTTCATAAGACACATATGACAATTATTCTTCAGAGCATATTTTTTCTCAAAATCCCGCTGTATGAGTTTCTAACTTCATTATAACCATTCTGGTTCTATTCTTAGGAAATTCTTTCTTGTTCATAATGCCATATTTTCAAGTAGGTGCATACCAGTAGTGCAATAGGGATTACTCTGCTTCTTCAGGATATAAAATTGCCATATCTCCTCCTGATATGTTATTGCTTCATCAAAACAAATCAATCCTGCATGTACATTTGAAAAGAAATCTTTCAATTAGTTCCTACTTACAGACTTCGAATATAGAGTTTAAATACACAAAAATGCACTTTGAAGAGAACATGCCATCATCCCTGGAATTTCTAATTCTTCAACTTGAATAAGCTTTCATGCAGTAAACTACTGCGTTATGAGCACAAACTTGCTTGTCTTACTAGCTAGACGCGTCCCTTCCAACTAACTAGGCTGCTGGGGAAAATCGCGTCCCTTCTAAATTTTTCTGAGCTCACGATTGGGTAAAAATCACGTGACTAATTTTGACATGTAACGCGACTCTATCCTAATTAAATTAAATTTTAACTGACTTTTCCACGGAAAGTAGAAATTTATATGCTAATCTGGTTTTTATAGCCTGTTTCCAAAGGAACAACTATGTACACGGCTACATATAGATCCAGGGGCTCCGCAAATGTATCCCGTAGGGAGACATTTGAGTACTATCAATAACAAAAATTCATCCCCAAAAATTTTCTAAGTCTAAAAATATTTTGAAAAAAAAATTTTTTCAAGTTCAAAAATTTTCTAAGTCCAAAAATATTTCAGAAAATTTAACGAAATTCCTACATCTGAGCTCCTATGTCTATATGGGACTGTCGTCTATAAAGGGGCCTTATAGATGGACATCATCTCCAAAAAATTGCAAACTATCTTTCACATCAATACATATTTCAACCAAATTTACAAATCGGCAACACTTGCCAACCAAATCTAAAAAAAACAATCATAAGGTCATCACCAAAAAAAATGTGACAAGTGGCAACACTGGGAAATGAACAATAAAATATCCTATTTGCAGAATTTGGCTGCATTATCATAATCTATTACATTTCATTCAAAAATATAGTTGTTGATTCTCTTAGATATGGTGGGGGGGGGCGGGGGGGGTGGGGGGTGTTATCTCTTTTCTGTTCCTGTTATTTGCTCCATATATAAGTCTGCAAGACTTAAAAAATCTTTTTTCTTCCTGGCGTACTTATTTATTCTATTTTCCAAGTACTCTGCAATATCCCAAGAAATATCCAAAATCTCCAATTCCTATGGTAATGGCAATCCACTTTCATAGAATAGCCAATGTTCTCATGGGTACTTATCATCTTCTTCTTTTTTTTTTCTTTTTTGTGAATGAGCCACTTGCTCATTATTACATGTAGAAAACATCTCTAGACATAATATGCATATTTTATCAGACGATAATATAACCAGCATCATTTTTATAAACAATCATTTTTGTCACAATAAAAGCATTAAAACCTCATGGCTTATCCTTATTTATTTATTTGTATGTTCCCTGTTATTCACATTTTCTAAATGGTAAGTGTATAAATTCGTTCTAAGTCCGTCACTGTAGAAAAAATGTTCTATATTACATTCCTTTTTTTTTTTTCAAAATATGTGATGTTTGTCTCCAATATCCGTACGTCTGGTGGTGATCCTGTCCATTAGTCAGTTATTTCTAATCATTCCTTCTTTTCTGTCAACACAGTATTTTTTCCTGTGAACTCTTCCCTAGAAATATTATTTTATATATATATTTATTCTTCAAAGATCTTCTTTGACTTACCATACATCAATTTACAAACATCTAATTATTCAGCAACCAACAGACGAATATGTTACTATCATATTATGAAATATAAGGGAAAAGGAAAATATAGTTTCAAATCATCATGAATTTTCTACGTTGGGTTCCGTATTACTTTATTTTCTCTGTTAAGACAACTGCTTATACTCTTGACAATATGTATCCATGTTGTCACTCTCAAGGCATCCTTGTATACCGTTTATATTTGTCTCCTTTTTTTTCATAACACCAATGTATCATTTATGGTGTTCCAATATCATTGTATCTATTCTTGTCCTCCTGTTATCTTGAGAATTCCTCCTTAGTAACACCCTATGTACCTTATCTAGCAATACATTTTTCAAAAACACATCAAACAATTATTTATGGAACAATCAACTGAGATGTAAGAACTGTTTGACAATATGAGATAAAAAAAAAAATTTCGGGGTCATCACTCAAAAAATGTGACATAGAAGGGAAGAAAAAATATACAATTGATCGTGAGGAATCTACAATATCCTTATAAGACAAAGTTCCTGGCACTCTGACTACTATTTATCCATATTATTTCTGGTTATCCTTGCATACAGTGTACCATTTCCATTTTCTTTATAAGTCCAATTCATCGCTCATGGTGCTCCAATATTTACAAGGTGGATCCTTCCTATTCCTCTTATTCTGTACTGGAAATACATCCTTATTAATTGTCCATGTAGGCCCTACTATATCTGTGAATATTTATCAACAATATATCAACTAATCATTTATGGAACCATTAACACAAATGTCTAGGCTTTACCAAAACATGAACAAAAACATGTCTTTTTACATATGTGCAAAATTTCGACACCAACTCTGCCTTCGCAGGTCGAGGGTTAGTCAGAGTTATGTGGTGCCTGTAACATCCGCTGACTACAGCCAGATGGGTGACTTATGGTACTTATAATTCAAAAATCTCGTCCGTCAGTTATCTTAAGTGTGGGGCGGGGGTCTATTTCTTGGTGTCTGTGGTGTCTGCCCATGCACACCACATGTTAGATTTATTGAGTTTGAGTTAGTGCTGATAAATGCGGCACTATTTGGGATATTTATTGAAAATGAGGCGCACCGGAAAATGACGTCAGAGTTGGTGTTGATATGTGTATGGCCAAGGTGAAGTAAAACCTTGCGCTTTGTGACAGCTGTGGTTTTTGGCTGTGTTTTCTTTTTAAGTTCCAGTGTGGACCTACTATGAAGTGTGTACCTCCTGACAGGAGAGGGTTTGTACAAGAGCATGAATACTCTTGAATTAAAAGTAATATGTACGGAGAAAATTAATAAATAAGGATTAATCATGAATAACGAGTATGCATGCTACAAAGAATTTCAGTTATTAAAAGATGTCGAATTCGTTTTAAAAAAGAAGACTGTTTTAGTTCCTCATTGGTCAGGTAGAGAACCTGTATGCGTGTTGTGATAGAGGGAACAAAACTATGAAAAGTGAGAGATTTTACCCGGGATGTAACGGGATAACGAGCAGTACTATGAGCGACCGCTGGAGCAATCAAATATATATTAACTGTGGACAGGGGTAGCAATGTACCTATAATAATAATAAACGAACACAAAATATATTCGAACGGCGCCCCACCACAGATATGGGGGCTCGTCCGGGATAAGAAGGTCGTTAATCCCTCCATCTTGTTTCACTGGAACGTCAGTGAAATGCATAACTTTCGGAGGCACGGTAGAGATATATCCCATGGCCGACGTAACAATAACCACGCCATTCTTTACTGGGAAAGTTCGTGTATGTGTTCTCAACCAGCCTTGCTGTGACTTGATTTTGGGAAACATAAAGGGTATAAAAGAATGTTCTACTGATGAAATTTCTGCATGGGAAAGAGAATATCTTTCTTTATCCAATGCTGTGACTACTAGAGCACAGCTGGTTGCAGAAGCAAATGAACTTAATGATAGCAATAATATCCCACACGTGACAACAAGTCATTACATAGATAAAAATGCATTCATTAACCAACAAAAATGTGAATCTATCACAAATCAATCTCCGCATCTGGCATCTATTGCTTTAGTTGATGAAGAAGCAACTAGTTTCGCGGATGTACCGCTTGATTTTCCTGTGGTACCTATCCAAGCCTCTGAAACTTGGAAGGATGTAATCATTTGTAACGATTTACCTTCAGATCAGATCAGAAGAATCAGATTCTCAATCTATTGAAATCTTTTGAAGATGTGTTGTCTGATCTACCTGGACGAACTAACATTATTTCTCACGAAATAAAATTATCGGATCCCACTCCGATTAAGTTACGACCGTATGCAATTCCTTTGCATATCAGAGAGCAGGTTGATAGTGAGGTCGACAATATGTTGAAAATGGGGATAATCTCTCCATCAGATTCTCCATTTTGTTTTCCGATGGTAGCAGTACGGAAGAAAGACAAATCCATTCGTATATGCATTGATTTCCGTCGACTAAATAAAGTCACGATATCAGATTCTGAACCAATGCCTTTGCTGGAAGACCTGCTACCTCGTTTAGCTTCCGCTACGTTCTTTAGCAAATTCGATTTATCAAAAGGGTGTTGGCAGATCCCTTTGACCGAAGAATGTAAACCATTGACGGCATTTGCAACATCGAAGGGTTTGTTCCAATACAATGTCATGTGTTTTGGGCTCAAAAATGCGCCTGCAACTTTTGTACGGATGATGCGTCGAGTATTTGGGAGCCGTTATGACCTAATATCTTATATAGATGACATTTGCATGTTTCATGACACATGGGAAGAACATGTAGATGGGATACAATCTTTACTCCAGACACTAAGAATACACAATCTTACAGCCCGTCCATCCAAAATAGAAATTGGATTCAAGGAAATTTCATTTTCTAGGACACAAAATTGGCAGACATGTAATACAACCTGATGAATCTAATTTAAAACGCATACTTGATCTTACAATCCCAACTACAAAGAAGCAAGTACGGAGTCTATTAGGATTGGTGAATTTTTACCACAAGTTTATTCCAAGGTTCTCGTCTTTGACTGCTGTCTTATCTGATCTAACTAAAAGAGGTATGCCTAACAAAGTAGTTTGGACAGAACAATGTAACCAGGCATTACAAAACATTAAGACTCATTTTTCACAGTATCCGATATTAAGACTGCCAGATTTAAAAAGATCATCTATTGTTGTAACAGATGCTTCGCTCCACGCAATAGGCGGGTGTTTGGGACAAAGTTTTGATGGCAAGTTTCATCCGATCTACTACTTGAGTAGGAAACTATCGGAAGCCGAATCTAAATACTCTATTTTCGACAGAGAACTGTTGGGTATAGTATGGACTTTGAATAAACTTCAAAAGTATGTGGTAGGTACGCATTTTACTATAATGACAGATCAGAGATCATTAACGTATCTGCAAACCTGTAAATCACCAAGTGCAAGACTTACGAGATTTGCATTACAGTTGCAAGCGTATGACTTTGATATCGTCCATATAGAAGGACATAATAATGTAATCGCGGACACTCTATCAAGAGTAATACATTGAACTATGTAACTATCCTGGGTACAAGAAGGGACAACAAACATTGTTTATGTTCATAATCAAGTGATGGATAGATTATATAGCGATATTTTCGTAGCATTAATATGTTGCTCACAAGTTGTTGCCACATATTTTAACTGCATTTCACTCATCGTGATATCATTTCACTCATTACTTGAATTTGATTTTCCTTTTTTATCATTATAGTTAAGTATAGTTAATGATGACCTGGAAACCTGCAGTTTCCAGTAGCGCGCAGGGGGGGGTAATATGTGGTGTCTGCCCATGCACACCACATGTTAGATTTATTGAGTTTGAGTTAGTGCTGATAAATGCGGCACTATTTGGGATATTTATTGAAAATGAGGCGCACCGGAAAATGACGTCAGAGTTGGTGTTGATATGTGTATGGCCAAGGTGAAGTAAAACCTTGCGCTTTGTGACAGCTGTGGTTTTTGGCTGTGTTTTCTTTTTAAGTTCCAGTGTGGACCTACTATGAAGTGTGTACCTCCTGACAGGAGAGGGTTCGTACAAGAGCATGAATACTCTTGAATTAAAAGTAATATGTACGGAGAAAATTAATAAATAAGGATTAATCATGAATAACGAGTATGCATGCTACAAAGAATTTCAGTTATTAAAAGATGTCGAATTCGTTTGAAAAGAAGACTGTTTTAGTTCCTCATTGGTCAGGTAGAGAACCTGTATGCGTGTTGTGATAGAGGGAACAAAACTATGAAAAGTGAGAGATTTTACCCGGGATGTAACGGGATAACGAGCAGTACTATGAGCGACCGCTGGAGCAATCAAATATATATTAACTGTGGACAGGGGTAGCAATGTACCTATAATAATAATAAACGAACACAAAATATATTCGAACGGCGCCCCACCACAGTGTCCTTGACCAAGTTTGCTGCATTTCCAATCTAGGTATTCTTTTCTTATGTCATAATATCTCCATGATATATCTGTGACATGTCTGTCCTTGGGATAACATTATTTTTTTTTTCAATATCCTCGGGGTGAGCAGATCTCAGTACTTCCAATTTCATCAATCATGTATTTTTCTCCTGTAATGCTGGGTATGTTATGAGTATAGTACATTGTCAATTTATTTCAACCATCTTACAACATTCTGTAATTCGTGATAAGGAATAGTCATTTGTTATACAACAATGTTCATATTACAAAGGCAATGAGCAAAAATCAAAGAGATATCTTCTCCAAAAATGCGGATGTATCTCTATTTCTCCTACCTATGGGCGTAGTAATTATTCAGTCATTATTTTTTTTCCTCCATTATTTAATCTCCATTTTGTGTCCTTAGTACCTGTGGTTCCATGGGATTATCATAATCCATTTGTCTCTTGTCTACTGATAATCCTTCAATAATGACTTCAAATATGGTCCTCATATGTGCAGCAATCATCTGCTCTGATTTGTTCTATGTTCATGGTATTCATCAAATATTCTATTATATCCTTGTCTTATCTCGTAACCACGAAAGACTAAAATTATTGCTTCTCCAATGTTAATGTGGGGGATCTTGTGCATAAACATTACAGCAAAATCTGAGCTGTGACAACGTAAAGTTTCACCCTAATAGGAAATTGCATCTTCATCATACATAAACAGTTGCTTCTTCATCTCATGTGCCATCAGTGGCTATCATCCGGTAATGGGTGTTCAATGTGGGTTCAGCATATACAAATGCTGTAGAGGGGTATTTCATTTGCTAAGTCAGCATGTGCAGATGCTATTTCTTTAACATGGGCAAAGGCATCATCAACAAATAGGTGTAATGTGTTCAATCTGGGGTTAGCATATACTAATGCTCTCAAAGGATTTTTCATTTGCAAAAAATCAGCATGCGCAAATGTCATTGGGGTACTTGTCATAGGCAGTATCAACAAAATACTGCTGGAGTATCAGAGATCATGCTGGTGGGGGTATGACTGGTAATGGGCAGTAGGAGCAAAAACTAATTTCTCACTCTGAAATGGTGATTTATTTTCTCTTTTCTTTTATGTCGGCTGCTAACCTCAGGGCAGTCAATGTTTTACAATATTGGCTTATCATCATCAAAATGTGTGAGGGTGGCATATAAACATATAATACATCTTATAAAAAACATTCCAATTGTTTTTCTCTTCTCATTTTTCTGTTATGTTTTGTCTCTTTTCATTTTTTTCTTTTTCATTTCTTTTTTCCATTTCTTTTCTGTTTTCTTGTGATTTCTTTTCTTTTTTCTTGTGATTTCTTTTCTGTTTGTATCACAAGTACGAAAGAATGATAAAAATCAATTCACTAAACACAAGAGATACTATCAATATTCCTAATAGTAAATCCCAACCAATAGGGCTGCAAGTAATAGTTTAGGTTAGAACAGAATGAATATTGTAGCAGTGTCTGTTGTCAGTAAGTGGCGAGGAAAGGGTACATCAAGGATCTCCTGATTACAACATGATTGTAATTCCAAGGAATGAATATGATTGGGATTGAAAAGATCACAAGTCTAGAATGTTGTCTCAATATAGTGGAAAGGAAAAATAGTAAGTTAAAGATGTTGTATCAGTGGAGTGAAGAAAATCTTACTATAGAGAGTCAAGGTTGGGATATGGAATCTTGGAGAATGTTTTAAAATCTTGACAGTGCTAATATACATCTGGGTCTAAAATAATAATAATGTACATTGGAAAAATAAATAATCCTGTGGAGAAAGATAGCATAACATGCATTATTAGTTTTGGGTATGAGTTAATATGCTGTTAACAGATGTCATAGTAGGAACAGTATGATTGATCAAGGTTATAGATATAAAGGAGTTTAGCATAATTGAGATCACAGAAATATTAGTATGAGGTAAGAAAAAAAACTACTGGTGTAAAGTGTCTGCATGAAAATGCACTAAGATGCGAAATTACAGAACTCTGGAACTGCAAGGACAAGAAGTCTGGTGAATGGAGCGTGGAATGTGATCAGTTTCAAAAGTAGAGATCAATGTTACAACAGAATAGTGTGACACATGTGTTATAGGTGAGGTTGTGTAACATTCTTAAATATTAAGAAAATGTCTGTAACTAAATAATGTCTGTAAACTCGTAACACCGTGTTTTATCAATTGTTTTGTCATTTTTATTTCACAACACTATACTATCTAATGAAAATCCTCCGTGTGCTGGTCTTGATTTGTTCTCTGGGCATCAGTATTCTAAGGCTGGAAAAAAATAACTTTCTCAGTGAGGCTTTGACATCTTAGTCTGGAAGCAAGTCATTTGAACTGTCAAAAACTGAAAATAGAGTACATGGGAAAGTTAGTACATTGTTAAAAAGTAATTTCACATTCGCGGCGACCGTGTTCGGAGTGGCGAACACATAAAACACCGGGGCGTGTTTTATGAACCGTCCCAGCCCCAGCGAGCTATAGCTGACTGCCTCATAGCCTCTGTCCGCTGTTCGATTTTTTTCTGCAATTCCAGCAACGCCATAAGGAAGGCCGAATTGGGATCGTCCTGTTTGGTGGTGGTTGCAATACTGGGTATGGCGTTGTTGACAGTGTTGACAGTGGGTACAGTACTGGAGATAGTTTTGTTGACGTTGAGAGGTTGATGGGCAACTGAAGAAAACGTCAATGGTTGTACTGTAGCTGGAGGTGACATGACATTGACTGATTGTTGGGGCGCAGAGGAAATCAGTGATGATGGCAATGTAGCCTGGGAATGTGTGGCTAGAGGTGACATGACTGGCGGTTGTGGCAGTTCTACAAATGTGGCCACAGGAGGCGATTCGTGAGGCTCAGGAAAAAACGATTCAACCGTGGTGTTGACTTCTGAAAGTGTGGCGCTGTCTACAAGTGGGGCGCTGAATATTGACTCGATACCACTATCTGAGTCTGATACACAGGACATTGTGTCGTCTTCATGTTCATTGGAGTTTTGGACCACTGTGTGAGGATCGAAGTGTTGTTCTATTATTTTCAGTTCAGTTTCATCCTCATTCAGTATTTCGGTTTGAGTGGCTACTGTCGTTCGAGTGTGGTTAAAAGGTGACGTAGGAAGGTCTGTTTGTGTCGCGACAGAGGTCGTCTTTGGTTCATTCATAAATTCTTCTTGTTTGTGCATGATTCGGGTTAGTCTATTTGAAATGGGGGTACGTAGCGTCGTGTTTACTTTCACAGAACTGACATGTTGACGTTCAAGAAATGGTCTTCGCCATGGATGTAGTGGTTTTACAACAGCACGAAAACCTTCATCTGTGGTGACAATGCATTCCCTGTCAGATGCATGGAGATTCTTTATTTCGTAGGTCCTATGACTTTTGATATTGGTGAATAGGCTTCGGACTGCGATGCGGCAATCTCTTCTATTTAAACTCGTCCAGTGATTCTTAGCACGTCTGTTAAAATGATACAGCGTACTATCTGTGTCCTCGGTATGATGTGTTGGTAGACATGGGTATCGTAGGTTTCTTAATTTTTCGACAGAGTAACTTTCCGCGTCCGCGTGTGTTGTTACTGCATTCCTCCTGATAGAGGTGTGATTACAATACTTCATATCTGTCCCATACCTCCCGTCAGAAAACGATTTTTTCCACTTGCGCAATAGCTAGCGATCGAGGGCGGCACGTGCGTGGGGGTTGGTGAGAAACTTGGGGAGGGGGATTGTACGGGGCAGAGCTCTGACACAGTGCCTGGCTTACATGCTTGCCATAGGGTAAACTTCCCGTCAGCAAATATTTCTTAGGACATGTCAACGTCGGTGGGCTGTAATGGTTGTGCATGTGCGTGTTGGCTGCTGTTGTTGTACTCTTGGTGAGCGCGGTATTGCCTTCTTAGGTCATCTTTCGATCAATAACTCTCTGCTCCTTGCTACCCTAGCAGGACTCGAGACCAACTAGGAACACAAGTTGATAGGTAATGCGCATAGTTTTCAAGTAAGGTGAAAGGGAGCGTGAATGGCCAGTTAGTGCAATAGGGATTCTCTGCTTCTTAAGGATATAAAATTGCCATAATATCCTCATGATA
>JAMPIV010019317.1:0-18138 GCA_024509875.1 Oreohelix idahoensis
ACCCGAAAAATATACAGAAAAATGAACACAAGTTTGACACCGCTCACTGCATTTATCAAAAATTACACACAAATTATTACCAACACATATGTTACACACAATCAAAACAGAATAGTATACAATTGCATAAAAAATTGGACTGGTACATTATCGAAACAATCATATATGTTATACAAAAAATATATATGTAGCAATCAAATGATGCATAAAGATGAACATCATAATGTCTCAAAGAAATTATAAATATTTTAATAAAACATCATATGATATATTGTCCACAGAATACAATAACATGTACTATTCTAAAAAATAAATCAGCTGTAAAAAAAAATATTCCCGTCAATCTGTCATTAATTCTTGATCCTGCAAAAAGTGACTCTTCAGATGTATAGCGAGACGCTCATAGGTTCTGCTTGATAGATAATCCACATTATTCACGAATAATGTCAACAAATGCGACAACTCATCACAACGTTGCACGCTACGAGATAATACAAATGAAAATTTATATTAATCATCTGTTAGATTCAATAATGAAAAACGGAAAATCAACTTTCACGTTTACCTATCCCTTGGGGTGGAGTAGAGTCTTGGCCCCTTTTCACACACCTCAACAAGTCCTCCTTAAACGTGTACACATCACAGAAGGCTTAGCGATCACTTGACCGTAACGAAAGTTCATCTCTGCTGCAGCCTGAAAAAATTTACTACATTCCCAAGAACGAGATGACCTTTCGACACCACCAGTGTGACAATCAATAGTGTTATTACTTTGCTTGTTAACAACCTTGCTCTCATGTGGAGTACAGCTAACCTTTTTACGATTTCTATAATTGCTGTTAAGAACATTGTTTTTTGTTCTATTGACACAGTTGTACTGTTTTACATTCCAGTTAGCATAATTACAATCAACATTTCCTCTTGGATAAAAATATCTACTAGATAGAAATGGTTTGTTATCAAAAGGTTTATTACCAGATTGACAAACTTTCACATAATTATTTCAATTATAATTTCTAATACTCTTAGAATCACGATGTTGTGATCAGTCAAATTGTTTCTTGTTTTTAGGCAAAGAAACATTACTATATGAAGAAATCCCTTGGTACATTTTAACCTCAGGGTTATATCTCCTATCAAAAGTATTTTTATCCTTGTTTGTGGCAGTGTGTTTAAGAAATGGGTCACACTGACTTGACTAGGTATGACCGAAAGATTTAACCATATCTTTATTGTTTTTCACAAAATATGTTTCCTTCCTGGAATAAGGAGTGCTATTTTTCTTCCCTGCTATCAAGCCATCAGAGTTCTCACTTAATACCTTGTTTGTTTTTAACAACTTAAATTGAAATTTATTATTGTTTCTTTTGTATTCTACAGGGTTATCTAATACTGTAGATTTTCCTTTGCTAGCTTGCCGCCAGGAACCAATATCGCTAAAATCATTGGTATTGCGTTGAAAGTTATATTTACCTCGGAAAGATTTCTGTCCACCATTCTTAACTTTAGAGTCCGCAAAAAGTGTATAGGATTGACTTTTTGCTTTATGTCTTTCACTGTCAACACTGACAGAAGACCACCTTTTTTTCTTTAAGATAATGTCAAGTAGACCATCTATTCTCATTCTGGCTTCTGAAATTTGAATATCTTTAAGTGCAATATCTGCACTTAATTTCTTGCTTAAATTCTCAGCTCTTAAAACTTTACAGCTTTCCTCTGCTAGTAAATCTTTAATCTTAGTGACCTTCTTTTGCTCAGCCGTTAACTTTACTAATATCTTTTTCTCATCCTGTTCTTTATTTGATCTCAAATAAGTAAACTCTAATTGTAGTGACTGAAATATCTTTCTCCTTTCTTGAAGTTCCTGAGTTAGATTTCTAACTTCACTATCGTTATCTTTAACCTGAGTTTCTAACTCTTTGATCTTACACAATGCTACACTCAATGCTGTTTGAGTACTAGCCAGTTCTGAGTTTGATTTACATAAATCACCCGTTAGTTTAGATAATTTCTCCTGAAGTTTACTCTCTTCAGCAGTACATTCTATGACACTTTCCCTTTGCTCTAGGGTACTCTGTTTTATGTCCAGTTGCTTCTTCTCTTCTAGCATCCTTTTCTGAATCCTCTCATCACTTTCATGAATTAGTTTTTCATATATCAGTCTTGTTATTTCAGACTCAGTCAGCTCACGGTCTCCAAATCCTAATAGTTCACGGTATTTGTCATACTCCCACATTTTATAAGAGTTTCAACTGACTCAATCAACTACTGTACACCAACTTCTGTTATAGTACTTATATATAAAGCATACACTACCTATGCATCAACATATTGTACAATCAATCGATATAATTATCGACAACACAACGACAATTATCAACAGAATAAGTGATGGATAGTATAGACAGAATTGCTGTAATGCAGAAAAGTGGGACAATCTACACAGAACAAAATCACTTATCTTAATATACTTCCTTCCCTTCCGCCAACACACCAGATATCACAAAGTTCTGCAGATAAAAACGTTCCAGCGCAGAAAGGTACCCGAACTAGACTTTCTTCTCTTCAGGTTCTTGCCAAAGTGTAGAATGCGCTCAACACAGCATCAGCACACAAAAAATGCAGCACAGCAACCTCCGTGACTTTTGACTTGAGATAATCTGCAAACGACTGCTCAAAACACTTCACATTTAGTTAAACTTGACTGTCTACCAACAACCTGTCAACTTTCCACTGTTATATTCTACCGTGTTGGACACAGCAAACCAACTAGTACGAGGACTATGAAGCAATGCCAGGATACATAAGCCACGCCCACACAGGGCTCCCTTATCACGCGAATTCCGTGGGTTCCCTTCCGTTAAATCTGTAAAACCACCAAATGATACAAACGCTATTTTTCCACCACTGTTACCCCTTAAGGTGATTACCAGTGTTACTGGATATAGACAATCTTCTGTACTACCGTTACTAGTGAGGGTCACTGTTAAACATAGTTAGTGTTACTATTGCCAGGATGTAGTGCTACTACATACCACTGCTACACACGAGATACTGTTATTGATACAACCTATTTGTTGATATATATTTCGCCACCCAGGCTATTTATGGTCATGCGTTACTACCGTCACGCCTACTGTTCTCCTACCGTGTTAAATGTTGCAGTGAGTGTGCGTGAGTACATTCACACGCCACAGATACGCACGTACGAGTCGTGGAACTACAGGTGACATTTAACATAGTTTATTGTCACAATACGGTAATATGAAATACACATAGTCAAACATAGCTCACAACAAGAAAGTACTATAGTCACATCTCCACTTCCCAGCATCATCAAGCTACTACCACATCAATGGCCTCTTAAACGATGCTTCTAACATCAGCATTATAATAAATAGACAATGGATCCTTTTCCCAGCAAACGGTTGTCCTCACCGTGCTATCAATAATAAATGGCCTCATCAACGATGCTTCTAACATCAGCATTATAATAAATAGACAATGGATCCTTTTCCCAGCAAACGGTTGTCCTCAACGTGCTATCAATAATAAATGGCCTCATCAACGATGCGTCTAACATCAGCATTATAATAAATAGACAATGGATCATTTCCCCAGCAAACGGTTGTCCTCACCGTGCTATCAATAATAAATGGCCTCATCAACGATGCTTCTAACATCAAAGACGCTCTCAATCTTGGCGGTTTAATGTAACTATGGATCCGGTTAGCAAACGGACATCATCCTCGCCGTGCTAACTACTTAAATAATAATACTCGTGGCAATTTCTCGCAGGACTGCAGTCCCTGGCAGTTTGCAGTAATCTCGACCTCATGGATCCTTACCTCTTCAAAAATACTCACAAACACAATTCTCCAATAAACTCAGGAATTATAGGCCTACACAAATAATGGCCTCTATAACTTTTGCACTGCGCAGGCATACTCAAAACACACAGTGTAGGACCGTCCTCTCCCGTCGGTACCCAAAAACAGACTGCTCCTAGTTCACACACTAGTTCCCGCCTAAAAAAGACACGAGACTCGGCTGTTTAAAAAACACAACTCAGTCTCGATAATTGCATGGGCTAGTCACACGAGCTTACTCACAGCTCAAGACAGTTCAGAGAAAACACATCTCCGCAATTTGAACTGACCAGTGTTCGCCCCGCTTACCGACTTGGAAACTTCTCGATCATACGAGGGAATTCCCCTAATACATTTTTAACTTAACATCAGCTTAATCAAGCAACGTAACCCGCAATCGAATCTATTCGCTTAACATTTTCAAGATCACCTCCCCTTGCTAATATTTACTCTGTATCAGACACCATGTAGAAAATGCTTTATTTACTGAAAAGCAACGTGGGATAAGTAAAACAATTAATGCCGTTAATCGCCATGAGAAGCTAAGTCAAAGGATGATAAACAAATAAGTTATTGCCAAAGTAAACCAGACAAAGGGCAGTAAGAAGCTCCATCAAACCAGTTTGACTGTAGACAAGGGTGATCATCTTTGGAGAAAACATACACGTGATTTTCTTTGATTTAATGATTGATATATTTTGTTGTTGTAGGAAGAATCAGATTCATTACTAAGACTGTACCTTCAAAATGCTGGAGCTAATGTGGATATAGAAAAATAAAGACAAGATAAGCTAT
Source organism: Oreohelix idahoensis (assembly GCA_024509875.1). Taxonomy (NCBI): domain Eukaryota; kingdom Metazoa; phylum Mollusca; class Gastropoda; order Stylommatophora; family Oreohelicidae; genus Oreohelix; species Oreohelix idahoensis. The sequence goes on from JAMPIV010019317.1 coordinate 4,665, forward strand.
TAGATAAGTGATGATAGTAACTACATCACGACAAAGACAGACAATAGGACACGAGAAGGAGAGGAAAACACTAACACAAGATAATGAACAGTTTCATTTTATGACAAGACAATTTGAGAAGTCGGAAGTCAAATATCAAATTGTCAGACATGTTTAAAAACACGCTAAATATATGTATATATATGTATACATATACATATACATATACATATATATATATATATATATATATATATATATATATATATATATATATACATATACATATATATATATATATATATATATATATATATATATATATATATAACTAATGTCTGCGGGGGAGGAGGAGGGGTTGGGGGGGGGGGGTTGCTGACCGCACCAGGTGACACCATCAGAGGGGGTCGCACCAAAATGACTGTCTATAAAATTTGTGTGTCATCAGAAATTTATTATTTTTTATAAAAATATCGCTGTAGTTAGTTATAACCACAAAAACATTTTTTACGTTCAAATGAACATAATTTTGGTGTAGTTCTTAAACGTTTTTACTTCGAATCCTATTGTCTTTTTACTGAATTTTCACTTTAACCACATGAAACTATGTCAAAATAAATACATTTAAGCTGTGCGTATAATATTGTAATTTAAAGGTGTAATTTTTATTTTGCTAGTTGTTTACGTCACTGCTATTTTCTTTACATTCAGTGATATACGGGAATTACGATTTACGAGTAACATTAGTACAAAAAAAAACATTACTAAGGATTCTATAGGGTCTGGTACGGGAGGAGGTCCATGGAAGTGACACCATGAGACACCGCACTGGGTGACACCAACCCTAGTGACGCCACTGATATATATACAGTACACTTATTATATTACCTCTTTCATTACTCTCATTATATTACATCTTTCAGAAAACACTCAGTTATGTTACTCTTTCATCAGTACAATATTTTGTTACCTCTGTCAGTACAATTTCATTATATTACCTTTTATTACTCTCATTATATTACCTCTTTCAATACACTCATTATGTTACCTCTGTCAGCACTCTCATTATATTACCTTTCATTGCACTCATGCTCTTTCAGTGAGCCGCGCCAGCTTTATTAGGTTATCTTTCAGGATACACATTATGTTACATCTTTGAAGAACTCATTATGTTACCTCATTCAGGACACCCATTCTTATTACCTACCGGGTTATCTATATGACACGCGCAGATTATCGAGGACATTTCAGTACACTCATTATATTGACCAGGACTGGCGGCTCTTTCATTACTCCTCATTATATTACCTCTTTCATTACTCTCATTATATTACATTTTATCTGTTATCTCATTATATTACATCTTTACAACACTCATTAAATACTCTTTCACGTTACAACATTGTGTTACCTCTGTCAGTTACACTCATTAATACACCTCTCTTTATTACTCTCATTTATATTACCTCTTTCAATACACTCATTATGTTACAATCTGTCAGTACTCTCAAATAATCTTTCATTGCACTCATTATGTTACCTGTACGTACTTTCATTATGTTACCTCTGTCAGTACTCTCATTATGATATCTCTGTCATTACTCTAATTATGTTACCTCTTTCAGTACACTCATTATGTTACCTCTTACAGTACAGTCATTATATTACCACTTTCATTACACTCTTTATGTTACCTCTATCCGTAATCTCATTATGTTACCACTTTCAGAACACTCATTATGTTACCTCTTTCAGTACGCTCATTATGTTACCTCTGTCAGTACACTCATTATGTTACGTCTGTCAGTACACTCATTAAGTTACCTTTTAGTACACTCATTATGTTACCTCTGTTAGTACTCTCATTATGTTACCTCTTCCAGTATTCTAATTATGTTACCTCTTTAAGTACTCTCATTATGATACCTCCTATAGTACTCTCATTCAGTTACCTGTCAGTACTCTCATTATGTTACCTGTTAGGTACAGGAAACAAGATGGGCAGAGCATTTCAGAGAAACTTTGAATAAGGAACCACTAGAGACACAATTGAATGTTCCTGAGGCTGAAAATGATCTAGATGTTAACACAGACATCCCACAAAAAGAAGAAATCATCACAGCAATCAAAGGGTTAAAGAATGGAAAAGCTCCTGGTCATGATAACTTAAATGCAGAGCTATTTAAGACAGACCCAGAGCTAGCAGCAGAACTATTAGAATTACTATTTGCACAAGTCTGGAAAACAGGGACAACACCAACAGAGTGGAGAAAAGGAATAATTGTCAAATTGCAAAAGAAGGGAGATCTTGAAGACTGCAATAATTGGAGAGGAATAACTCTTCTCTCAGTTCCCAGCAAAATACTAGGCAGGATAATTATATAGAGAATCTCAAAAGCAGTAGACCACAAACTTAGGAAAGAACAAGCAGGATTTAGAAAGAACATAAGATGTGTAGATCCTATATTTACCCTCAGGAACATTATAGAGCAGTGCTCAGAATGGCAAAGACAGCTTTACATTAATTTCGTTGATTTTGAAAAGGCTTTTGACAGTATACACAGGGACAGTTTCTGGAAAATACTGAGGACTTATGGAATTCCAAGCTGCATAGTGTCAATCATAAAAGACCTGTATGCCAACTTTACGTGTACCATTGGGCAGAGCAACCTAACCTTTGAAGTGAAGACAGGAGTACGACAGGGATGCCCCTTATCAACCACTCTATTTTTAACAGTCATAGACTGGGTGATGCGCCAGACAACAGAGGGCAATCCAAGAAGAATAAGATGGACTACATTTTCTACATTGGAAGATCTGGAATATGCAGATGACATTGCACTACTCGTACATTCACATCAACACATCCAGGACAAAACGGATAGACTTAATAAGTATAGCCAGCAGGTGGGCTTGAACATCGCCCTAAAGAAGACAGAGGTCATGACGCTCAATGTGAGCAACCCTGAGCCCATATGAGTAAGGAATCAGCAACTGGAACAGACAGATGCCTTCACATACCTAGGATGCATAGTAACACCAGACGGCGGAGCAAGCAAAGACATCAACAACAGAATAAACAAAGCAAGAAAAGCCTTATTTAGTCAACATCTGGAAGTCCTCTCATTACAGCACAAGCACAAAACTAGGATTATATCAGAGCTGTGTGCTTTCTGTGCTTCTCTATGGCGCGGAGAGCTGGAGAGTCACAGAGAAGGAAATGTCGAAATTGTCCTCTTTTCCCACAAAATGCCTAAGAAATATTCTCCGAATACCATCACCAACCAAGATCTGCTTACTCGGAGCAAGCAAGAGGACATGCACACCATCATAGCTGGCAGACGCTGGAGCTGGGTTGGCCATCTCCTCAGAAGAGACCCCGGTGCCATCACAAGAACAGCTATGCTATGGACCCATGAAGGAAAACGAAAGAGAGGCCGACCAAAAACAACTTGGTGGAGGACTGTGGAGGCTGAGATGCAAAGAATGAACGAGAGTTGGGGCACTGTACGAAGGATGGCCGCCGACCAAGCAAAGTAGAATCAATTTGTTGTTGCCCTACAAAACGCCACCAGGCGTAATGTCCACTGACTACTTTGACGGTCGGCGGCTAAGGATAAAAAAAGAAGAAGAAGAAGACTCTCATTATGTTACATCTGTCAGTATTCTCATTATGTTACCTGTCAGTACTTTTCATTATGATACCTGTCAGTACAATCATTATGTTATCTCTGTCAGTACTCTCATTATGTTACCTGTCAGTACTCTTCATTATGTTACATGTCAGTACTCTCATTATGTTACCTGTCAGTACTCTTCATTATGTTACATGTCAGTACTCTCATTATGTTACCTGTCAGTACTATCATTATGTTACCAGTCAGTACACTCATTATGTTAACTGATAGCACTCTTCATTATGTTACATGTCAGTACTCTCATTATGTTACCTGTCAGTACTATCATTATGTTACATGTCAGTACACTCATTATGTTACCTGTCAGTACTCTCATTATGTTACCTGTCAGTACTATCATTATGTTACCTGTCAGTACACTCATTATGTTACCTGTCATTACACTCATTATGTTACCTGTCAGTACACTCATTATGTTACCTGTCAGTACACTCATTATGTTAGCTTACTGTGTTACCTTTATCATGGCGCGCTATTTTATGCTACCCCTTTCAGGAAGTTTTGGAAGCGCGAAGTCAGACTTCGACCTTGACTCTCTGTTTGACAAGTCGCCAGACAATGCGTATGCCGATGCGTGAGTAAATAACATTTCGTTTTGTATGTCTAACTCACTAATTTGTTTTTTCGATTACCTCTAATGTAATATCTGTAAATATTTTCTCTCTCTCTCTCTCTCTCTCTCTCTCTCTCTCTCTCTCTCTCTCTCTCTCTCTCTCTCTCTCTCTCTCTCTCTTCTCTTCTACGTCAACCATCCTCTCAAGAAAGAGACAACGTATTTGACGAAGTCTTTCTCAATTCTGATTTACACTTGTATGTTCTTCTAGGTTATGCTGATTGACCAGCATGTATGTAGTCTGACTTACAAGTCAAGTGGATCGGTTAATCTAACAAAAACCATCTACAGAGTTCTAAAAAATGATCACACCAAAAGTCCACCTGCCTTGTATCACACCAAAGTCCACCTGTCTTGTATTAAACCAAAATCCAAATGTCTGTCATCACACCAAAGTCCACCTATCTTGTACGATACCAAATCTGGCTGTCTTGCATCACATCAAAGTTCACATGTCTTGTAACACGCCAAAGTCCACCTGTCTTGTATTACGCCAAAGTCCACCTTTATGGTATCACGTCAAGTCCACCTGTGTTGTATCAAACCAAAGTCCACCTGCCTGGTATCACGTCAAGTCCACATGTCTTGTAACACATTAAAGCTCACATCTGTCTTGTATCACACCAAAGTCTACCTGCCTGGTATCACACCAAAGGCCACATGTATCACATCAAAGTTCACATGTCTTGTATCACACCAAAGTCCACCGGCCTGGTATCACACCAAAGGTCACATGTCTTATATTACATCAAACTTCACACGTCTTGTAACACGCCAAAGTCCACCTGCCTTGTATCACGTCAAATCCACATGTCTTGTAACACGCAAAGTCCATCTGTCTTGTATCACACCAAAGTCCACCTGTCTTATATCACACCAAAGTCCACCATCTTGTATCACACCAGAGTCCACCTTTCTTGTATCACGTCAGGTCCACATGTCTTGTAACACGACAAATCCACCTGTCTTATATCAGACCAAAGTTCACCTGCCTGGTATCACACTAAATGTAACATGTATTGTATCATATCAAAGTTCACCTCTGTCTTGTATCACACCAAAGTCTACCTGCCTGATAACACACCAAAGTTCACCTGTCTTGTATCACATTAATGTATCTGTAATGTTTCAGCGAAGTTTGTAATGTTTCCTAGCTGTTTATAATGATTCAACGCAGTTTGTAATGTTTCAACGCTGCTTTCTAACGTTTCAACGCTTATTCCATTGTTAAAAATCCATCAAAGCGATCTGCTACCAAACCGCCTGATTCAAGGGTTTCGCTGTTTGTAATGTCCATTAGGCCGAGTATTGGTAAGACAAATATGTTTGATGTAGTATGAGTTTATCTTCAACGCAATGTTTGTTTTTTTATTTGTTTCTTGATCTGACAGTTGCATACATATGGGCGTAGTAGAGTTTATCTTCAAGCAGAGCTACCAGAGTTGGCGTTCAAAGAGCTACCAGAGTCAGCGTTTTACTGTATCACATCATCTTCATCAATCATCCCATCAACGATCAGTTGCTGTATCATATCATCGGCTACTTCTACAAACCATGAATTACTTCTTCAAATTCTTGAATACTCGGACAAACCATCAACTGTTCGAACAAAATATCTAAGACTCCAACAAACTATTTACGACTCAACCAAACCATCATCTACTGCAACGAACCAAAAATTACTCCACCAAACCAAAAACTACTCAACCAAACCATCATCTACTCCAACAAACTATTTAAGACTCAACAAATAATTACTCCACCAATCCAAAAATTACTCCACCAAACCAAAAAACTACTCAACCAAACCAAACACTACTCAACCTAACCATCATAAACAAATCAAAAACTACTCAACCAACACAAAAACTACTCTACTGAACCATCAACTACTCCAACAAACCAAAAATTACTCAACTAAACCATCAACCTCTCCAATAAAGCATCAGTTATTTCATCACAATGGCTATTACTTGATCAGTCTTCAATGTTACATAGAGCTTATTATGCCATATGGATGTGAGGCATGAACAATTGGTAAGCAAACAAGATCCAGGAGATCAACGCGCTATGGTAACTGGTTACACCAATGGAAGAAACAAACGCACTTGAGGGGGAAAGGGGGGGCGAGGGGGGAGGTGTGGTTGGGAAGTGGAAAGTTGGAACCCTTTGTGACAAGAGGAAAGTTGGAACTCCTTGCAACAAGAGGAGGGTTGTAACTCTTTGTGACAAGAGTAAAGTTGGAACTCTTTGTGACAAGAGGGAAGTTGAAACTCTTTGTGACAAGAGGGAAGTTGAAACTCTTTGTGACAAGCGGACTGTTGGAACTCTTTGTGACAAGCGGACAGTTGGAACTCTTTGTGACAAGAGGAAAGTTAGAACTCTTTTTGACAAGAGGATAGTTGGAACTCTTTATGACAAGAGGAAAGTTGGAACTCTTTGTGACAAGAGGAAAGTTAGAACTCTTTGTGACAAGAGGACAGTTGGAACTCTTTATGACAAGAGGAAAGTTGGAACTCTTTGTGACAAGAGGAAAGTTAGAACTCTTTGTGACAAGAGGACAGTTGGAACTCTTTATGACAAGAGGAAAGTTGGAACTCTTTGTGACAAGAGGAAAGTTAGAACTCTTTGTGACAAGAGGACAGTTGGAACTCTTTGTGACAAGCTGACAGTTGGAATTCTTTGTGACAAGAGGACAGTTGAAACTCTTTGTGACAAGCGGACAGTTGGAACTCTGTGACAAGCGGACAGTTAAAACTCTTTGTGACAAGCGGACAGTTGGAACTCTGTGACAAGCGGACAGTTGGAACTCTGTGACAAGCGGACAGTTGGAACTCTGTGACAAGCGGACAGTTGGAACTCTGTGACAAGCGGACAGTTGGAACTCTGTGACAAGAGGAAAGTGGGAACTCGTTGTTCTTCTTTCTTCTTCTTTGATCCTTAACCGTCGACCGTCAAGGCAGTCAGTGGCCATCACGCTTTGTGGCGTCTTGTAGGGCAACAACAAATTGATTCCACTCTTATCATAGTAATGGGAGACCTCAATGAGAAAGTTGGAACACACAATATATATAATTAAAGAGTAATGGGGAAATGTGGCAGCGGAACAGTAAACGAAAATGGTGATAAATTAATAAGTTTCTGTAGCATTAACAAGCTGGTGATTGGAGGAACACTCTTTCCACACAAGGAAATTCACAAATTGAATGGGAATCACCAAATGATCGGGACAGAAACCAGATAGATCACATCATGATTAATGGTAGATGGAGATATGCATTACAGGATGTGAGGGTAAGAAGAGGTGCAGATGGTGGAAGTGATCACCATTTAGTAGTAGCAAAACTGAAAGTGAAACTAAGAACGGTAGGATCAACAGTAACTACACAGAAAAGGTTTGGCATATAGCGAACAATACAGTCAGCTGAACAAGGAAGTTAAACGCCAAACCCGAGCCAACAAAACGAACTTCCGAGACGATCTTGCAAGACAGGCAAAAGAGGCAGCACTGAGAAATGAACAAAGTACAGTATACAAAATAACTAAATTTATCAGCGGAACTCGTTGTGACAAGAGGAAAAAATTGAAACGGTCAACCGCAGAGTTCATAGACATCAGTGGAGAGAAAGCGGCATAGAAAGACGTGATCGTCTGCGGCAGTCGGAATAGTACTTGCAGAAGCAGATCTAGAAATATTGATCAAGACGCTTTTTAGATGTAGTCTAGACAATCTACGTCGTGATAGCAGGGAAGAAAGACAACATAACTAATAAGAAAGCTCTCAGTTTTTGAGTGAGAGTTGTTTGGGAATAGCGAGATAACAGCGAACGAACGAACGAACGAACTTTATTTTCAAAGGGTTGAGAATTGAACACGCAGGCCCGTCTGACATTCTGCCCTTCCTTTCTCTCGTCTTTTATACTGGTTTCATGTATTCTCACATACATTTTACCCATCAACGAAGAAAGACAAGACAGCATTCTCTTTTTGTGAGAGAGTTGTGTGGGAATCGTTTCCCTGAAATGATAAAAAACATTTCCTGGAATTGAAAGAAAAAAAAAGAACCTGACTGCAACAGAGAGAAAATCGTTAGCGACAAAAAACATAGAGAAAAATTCTCCACTCAACACCTGGACCCATGCATACACAGATAGGTCAGCAACAAATGCAGCAGAAAAAGGAGGGGGCTCATTGGCAAAGGAAGGTGGATATCTACCTCAGCCTGATGCAAGCGTAACTTTCGAGGAGGCAAAGAGTTTTATCAGAATCAGATAAAGAAACAAATGGGACATAGAGCTTCCAAGTCACACACAAAATGATGCATGCTACCAGCTCAACAGAAGAGAACAAGTGGTAATCTTCTGACTCCGCGAACTGGTTATAACAGATTGAGATACCATGTATTCAACAAGCTAAAGATAGGAACTACCGATCTCTTGTAACTGTGGCACTGATAAAATGACTGCTGAACATCTTCTTCAAAGTTACCCAACTTATATGGAACAGAGAACGCGCATATGGCCGACACCAGTACCATTCGTGGAAAAGCTCTCCGGAGATTCAAATAGCCTAAAACTGACTACTGCTTTTGTTAAAAACATTATAGTGGACGTCTGAGAGTGTATGGCAAAGAAGAAGAAAAGGTGTGGGAAAGGCGAGATAACAGGGAAGAAAGACAAGATAGGTTTCTGTTGTTGTGAGAGAGTTGTGTAGAAATGGCGAGCCAAATCTGTTATTGTAAAAGAAATGTGGACAGGCTAAATTGTCTGTGGAAGAAAGCGTGAAGTTATTTCCATTGTTGTTTGCAAAATTTTGTGATATTTGGTTCGTGTGTGTTTTCGTGAGTAGAATTTTGATTGACGTCGGTACGTAATAGTCGTTATAATTATCGTTTGGGCTAATTACGGAGAATGGTAGTACTACTGTAACTTGTCCGCTTCCATGACGTCTGCACAATACATTTACTGTCCGTTTTAGCTGAGAGTCCTGTTTTGAGCAGTCCACGTCACAGATGAATGAAATGTGAACCAATCTTTTGTAGGCGCCATCTTCTCATGGAGACAACGAACGACATTGCAAGTAAGTTTTTCCTGACATTACCAGCCTGTTCTCTGTCACGCGCTGGCCTTGAAGTGTGAAGAAAAGTTTGTCGTCCACATACTTATAACTAATGATCACAGGCTGATATTGATCTTGTTGGGAACATAAATCATCATGTGCAGGATACTGTAAATAAGATTTGTATGATACTGTAATCCATGTTCTGCAAATTACTAATACAAATAATAAAATCTATTTTCTGAGCCATTATTAATTGGGAATTTGAAAAGGTTTCTTCTTGTCTAAGGTGTAGCATTCTGACATACAAGAAGGTTTCAGGCTCCAAGCATTAGTTTCCCCTTTTATGACATGCTTAGGAAACAGTAATTAGTTTTTGTCTCGTCTCAACACACCTCAAAGAGAAGGCTATATTACAATCGATTATCGCTCCAAAACTTGCTTTCTGATAAGTGTCGCTCATTATCCCTATTGTGTTTGATGCTATCACTCATTTTTGTGTGTATGTGTGAGATCTATTTCAGTGCATTTAAACTATCAGGAGTTTTCTTGCAGCGCGGCGGTCCAAGGGCGTGGAAACAATCTGGAATAAAATGCCTTACTCTAACTACATCATTTCTAAAGGGGACATCAACGTTAGTACTTTTGTTAGACAATATATTGAGTTATTCCTCCCATAATCTATTTAATGGTCGCGCATCAGAACGATCGCACACTGATATGCCCAGAAAATATAATTTCATACCTGACACAGTAATAAAGCACACATACATTAGCTAAACACTCTACAATTATTAGCACAAAATAGACGACACAGAACTGAACTTTTATATTAATACAAAGACAACCTCTAACTATTCTCGTATATATAATAACAACACCTAAACTAGCCCCCAATACCCGCCCCAAACACCACACTAACACTATAGACTTACATTACACAACAACACTAAACTGTGCTCCGCGATTTTGTCATTACAAAATGAGGTTTCTGTACTTGACAGGTTTGCATTGACTATATAATGGCCACCAGAAATATGATCTGAGTTGTTGTTTGTTTGCTGCAGAGACATTTCCCAACATTTTTGTGGCACGTTTTTAAAGATGATTGTGAGCAACGTGAAGTCGATTCTACTTTTATATTTCCTGGCCTGGTCCATGAGTAGAACTTGCTCGACTTGTTGAACAAAAGTGTGCCCAAAATGTCTGACATCAACGGTTTTCAAGCTGAAAAAAATGTTAGTTCATTGTAATGCTATACTATGTACGGTGTTAGATGAGATGATGAAAAACGCCAATCATAGAAGTATCGATTAATCCAAGAACATAGAAACTCGTAGGAATGGATCCGATATTGAGACGTTGTCACATATTAGAATTGATCCAGTAATAGACAGTTTAGGATTGATCCGGATATGAGTTTTATAGACAATTTAGGAATTGAACCAATAAAGAGTTATAGACAGTTATGAACTGAACCAGGGATTAAAAATTGTAAAACATAATTTGGAACTTGATCGATAAAGAGTTTAGACATTTAGGAAATGATCCATATAAAAAGTTTAGATATTTTGGACTTGAACCAGATATGGATTTATAGACAGAACTGACGCCAGATATGAGTATAGACAGTTTCGAACTGGTCAAGATAAGAAGTAATGACAGTTAGGAATTGATCAAAATATAGAGTTTTTGTTTTTTTATAGACATTGGGAAAACCCTACTGAAATAAGAAGTGCCAGGAAATGTGTGTTTTTGAAGCACGCTCTATGTTGGTACAACTGGCATGCCAAATTGGATGTTTTCAAATGGACAGAAAGATATGGGACGTCTACATCTGTGGTCTCCGCAGATTGAAGGAAGGACACGCAGAAGTAAATCTGTGAGTTTAAGTAACCACAGTTGTGTGTAGAATTGAGTCAAGGAGAGAAATGCAGTAAGAATTGATAATAAATGAGAGATTTGGGTGAAAAAGGGGGGGGGGGGGGGGGGGGGGGGGGGGGGGGGGGGGGGGGGGGGGGGGGGGGGGGGGGGGGGGGGGGGGGGGGGGGGGGGGGGGGGGGGGGGGGGGGGGGGGGCTTAATATTTCAAAGGGGGGGGGGGGGGGGGGGGGGGGGGGGGGGGGGGGGGGGGGGGGGGTAAAGGGAGGGGGGGTGTAATTTCTTCACTAAAAAACTAGGGGGGGTGTGGGGGGGGGGGGGGGGGGGGGGGGGGGGGGGGGGGGGTGGGGGGGTGGTGTGGTGTGTGAGTGTGTGTGTGTGGGTGATGGGTGTGTGGTGTGTGTGTGTGTTGTTGTGAACTTTATTTAAAAAATAAAAACTCCGGTTTCAAAAAATAATAACATTGTGTTTTTGTCCAGAAGCTAAACTTCTCTCAATGGCAGAGCCTCCTTTGTTGCCTGTTGGCCATCCCTATCATGACTCCTAATACCCAGAGTAAGTACAATCACAGCTTGTCTTATGTCTTGTAAACGCGAGTGTTCATCCACATGATGTTCTGTAAATGCATTTCATCAAATACGTTATACTGTCCCAGACTCATGCCCTCGTAATCTCATTTTATACACTTATGTCCTTAAATGACTTTTTCAACATTGGTCATGCTACCACGACGTCATGCTGTTACAAATATCAGGTCCACACACTTCAGCGGCCGATCGATGTCACACACACAAGTGCCTACCACGCCATGTGTAATTCACACATGAGTGTGGGTTCTACATGAGTGCAGTCGATTATGTCATCAAAGTATGTTGTTTTCTCTGATTTGGTTAATGACTTTGAAAATAGTTGGCCTCTTCAGTTTCCTGTTGACTCACATGTTTGTTCCCATGTTGAGTTTCCTGACTGTAACGGAAACGGCTGTTTAACTTGACACCCAGCAAGTTGTCCAGAAATTAGAGTTCAAGATCACTACAGTATCTGTGTGCTCTCTGTAGTACACATCGATCATACGGTTACCCCTGATTTACATGTTCATCTTTACCCCGATTTACAATGTTCCACTTTTACCTTGATTTACATGTTCATCTGTTTACCATGATTTACATATTAATCTGTTCCTCTGATTTACAATGATCATCTGTTTATCCCCTGATGTAGTGTTTTTTATCTGTTACCCTGATTTCCATGTACATCTGATACCCCAGATTTACATGTACATAATCCTGTTACCGCCAGTTACATATTCATCTGGTTACCACTAATTATGCATGTTCACTTTTATCTTTCTAGTTTCAATGTTTTTTCGAATAAATCTGACGTGTTTCGCTGTTCAAACTCGTCTTATTCAGTCAGACATGTATACTGAGCTTTCTCATAGCTTAGTGTATTTAAATGGTCACGATGTTTAGTGTGCTTTCTCTCACTTCATTGTTTTTAATATCTGAACTATACCGTTCTTTCTCCCACTTCAATCACTGTTTTAGAATCTGACGGCTGCACTTTCACGTACTATCATTGTTTTATAAAACTGACATGTTTACTGTTTTTTATATCTCTTACATCATTGGTTTCTAAATCTGAACAAGGTTTATTGTTCATATGTCTTCTCCATGTTTAAAATAGTGACCCCCCAAAATGGGTTTTTTACTGTTCACTCGTTTTGTTTCACTATCTGAGATGTTCACTTTCGTCTACTGTTCACTCGTTGTTTCAAATCAGATACATGTGCTCGGAAGGAGATGGCGAGATTTTACGAATGCTATTTGATTCACCGGAAAAGAATTTTACAAGGTGTCCCAGAGACTAAGCTTTTGCAGCATTGGGATAATGTTAACAATGTTTCCGTCTGCTGATTGGTTGTTAAGACAACTCTAGAATGCTTTTTCGTTGTTATTTAGTGTTTAGAATCTGGACAAGTATGGAAACTTGTCTGACAATTTAACAAAGAGAGAATAGCAGACTTGTTGTCTTATGACTTCATGTTATCCTGTTAATATTATCTTGTCCGCTTTAGAATGTTTAAGTTGTCCCAAGTATTACAACGATGGTTATTAGCGTAAGGTATGATTATGAAAGTTAGCATTCCACACACCGCACGTGGCGTAGAACCAGATCAGGAAGCCGGAAATTAGAATAAAATAGAAAATAAAATCAGAAAATAATAATAAACAAGTCAGTAACCG
>JAMPIV010019318.1:0-55381 GCA_024509875.1 Oreohelix idahoensis
CCCCCCCCTACCAGTTGCCAGGGGAGGGGAGGGAAGAGAGGTGCCAGAGGAGGAATAGGACCTTCCTTTTTTGTCTTGAAAGAAAAATAAAATAAAGAATGGGAAAGAAAAAAGGACGAAAGAATGGGAGATAACATGGGGGGAAAGGATTATTGAAAATTTATTTCAATGTACATGTTTTGGTATTGGTATAACATATTGTGTTGTGTTGGTTGGGATGTTTGTATTGAAAATAAGTTGAATGGTATGATATAATTGCAACTATGCTCGTACACAGATGAATTTTTCTTGAATATAGACTAGTAATATTATTATAATATATAATTTTTTTGGCTGAGGATAACATATGAGTATATAGTGTTGTTGTTGACAGGGAAAACAGAAAATAAGATTAACGAATGTATTTCATAACAATTAGAAATGGCTCTTGTTATCCCTAACTTCATTCTCCCACTAATCATAAATGGACTGGATCACCACCAGACGTTATTACCTGGTATGGATATTGGAGTCAAACATCACATATTATTTGAAAAAATATTTATGATTAACATTCTCTACAGTGATGGACTTGATTTGGAAACGAATTTATACTCTTACCATTGGAAAATGTCAAAATTCAGGAAAAATTCAAGACACAAATAAAATTAGGATAAGCCATGAGGTTATAAGCCATGACGGTTTTAATGCTTTTGTTGTGTAAAATAAAATATGATTGCATATAAAAATAATGAGTGGGTGTTTATATTATCGTTTTGAAAAAATATATGCATATTATGTTTTAGGAGATGTTTTCTACTGTAATTAATGGCAAGTAGCTCATTCACTATGGGAGAAAAAAAAGGGAAAAATAATTAAGATAAAAGAAAATGATGAGTACCCATTAACATGAAACAACATTAGCTTTTCTATATGTGAAAGTAGATTACCATTACGTCCCTTTTCCATAGGGAAATAATTGGAGGGATTTTGCGGACATTTTTGGGATATTTTATATTGCAGCCAGAAGTAACTTGGAACTTCTTAAAATAAAATAAGTGATCGCCAGGAAGGGGAACGGAAAAATTTTTTTTTTTTAAGTACTTGCAGTTTATATTTATTAATATGGAGCCTAATAATAATTAACTGGATACAGAAAAAGAGATAACTCCCCCCCCCCCCCCCCCCCCCCCCCCCCACATATCTAAGTGATTGTAGTCAAACTATATTTTTGAAAGAAATGTAATTGATTATGATAATGCCAGCCTATCGTTATGCAAAATATGCTATACTATTGGCTTCATATGTCCCAGTGTGTTGCCATCGTCACATTTTTTAGTGACGACCTTCTGTTGTAGATGATGGTTGGGAAATAATTTTGTTGGTTCCTGTGTTGCCAATTTAGTAAATTTGATGCAGATTTAAGGCTTAGTTGATTAGGCAAGGATGATATATCCATTTTTGGGAGGATGATGTCCTTCAATAAGGCCCACTTTATAGACTACCAGTAACATGTAAGACATAGGAGGACTCAGACTATAGGAGTTTTCGGTTAAATTTTCTCGGAAAAATTTTACAAGTTTTGGACTTAGACAAATTTTTGAACTTGAATAATTTTTTTATGGAAAAGATTGTTTTTAGGTCTTAGAGATCCTCGGGGCGATTTTTGTTATTGTGATAGTACTCAAATGTCTCCCTTACGGGATACCATTTTTGCGGAGCGCCCAGGGATCTTATATGTGGACAGTGAGTGCGGTCCACTTGTAGGTAACTTTCAAATTTCTAAAACTAAAAACAGACTTTTATAGCTTGGGTGATTAAGAAATAGAAATTAGTTAATATTTTAATCGTAAAATTATAGTAGGAAACGGAAGCTTAGATAGTAAACATCGTAGATATAAATTTATTGTTCCAATCGTGACGATGGAATAAAAGAATCACGGCAACGCTGAACCCAGTTTGATGCTTTGGCTAGGAAACCCAGCGGGCTTGACCCCGTGCCAAAAGTAGAGAAAGCAGATAAGTTTTTGATAACTTTGTTACCGGACGTGCTTGTCCTTAGGACTGCCAAACTTTCGAGAATTTTTTCAATTAATTAAAATTGAATGACGTGGACCTCATTTAGCTAGTGGCAATAGTCCTATAGTCTCATGATATGTGAACGATATTTTCAGATTAAGGGGAGATACTGTAATGTAGTGGTGACAAAACTATTTCTGTTTTGATTTTTTCATATTAAAGCAAGATAAATTTTGCTCATGGCTGCCAGGTTGCATCTTGAGGGTAAATTGCAGAGATGTGAATTTGACTTGTAGAAGCACCAATGGTTATGGTAAAATATATGAAGTCTCTGAAATAAAGAATGAGGAAAATGAACTAATCTATCTGAAGGAAACACTGCTTTTATGTATTTGTAATTCAAAAACAAACTTGGTATTTGAAGGAAACAATGTAGCCAGGAGAGCTAAATAGGCTTGCTTAATACGGACGATGTCGATTCTCTCATTACTATGTTGATTGGGAACAACTTACGCTTACGCTTGTAAATTGAATGTATTAATACATGTTTTAATCTTTCACACCATCATGTTCATGAGGTCTATATGATCAAATAAAAAAGATCACGTTCGTTGACACTAAGAAGAGAGGTCGTCAAATTATTAATATGCTATAACCATGAAAGGAAGAAAGGAAAGTCTGGTGAGGAAAACTATAATGGGGCACCCCTTACTAATTGTCTAAAAATCAAAAAAACAAAAAATAACCAAATACACCTTAGGAGGACTCCCTCCCTGAAACCTGGTAAAACTCCCGTAAAGACTGTAGGAGAGGAAATTGAAAATCTCTTAGCGTTACAAGCCTAGTTTAGTCAAATTCTATCACTCTCTGTACAAACAGCAAATCCCAACCCATCCTAAACCCGACCGAACTACATGGTCTTTGGTCAATCTTGTATAATGTTCCACGGGAATGTGAATAAAGTTGTTAAACTATTTTTGTTTTTTAATGAAGAGGACGGATAAGAGAAGAAAACAACAAATTAAAAAAAAATGTGCGGCTACCAGGTTGAGGCTTATATCCATTGCATCTCCGGGTTTGAGGTGGACCCATTGCGAATCACCCCAAAATGCGGGGCGACCCTCGGTTTGCCACCCCCCCCCCGTTAATTTTGTTCGTAGGAGAGAACTGACTTTTGCTGTTCACGCTTATTCCCTGATTATTGCATAAAACATAAGTGAGTGGGATATTGTACGTATATTTTATTTGATTTGTTAGATTACGATGATATGGACTGAGAGGTAATATTACTTTACATCAAACAAAACCGAATTGAAGAAAGTCATTGAATTCAATGTACTTGTGAGTTCATATACATGGCAAGATATGCAATAGTACAATTGAAAAACCAAAAAATAGTTATACCTTTTCCTAACACGACTCGCACCATAATCCCGCTCCCTGACACTCATTCCGACATGGAATCCACGGGCTTTATGGCCGGGTAAGGACATTTCACTAGGTAGAAACTACTTTTGCAGGAGGACTCCATCACTGACAGGTTGTGGGTAGCGGATAGAGAAATCTCTGTACCATACACCAAGAATCTCGAAGATTTCACTCCCGATCTGCCTTTCAATTTTAAAGAGATTCCAATCTCCCACATAAAAGAGTCTCTGTGTTTTCAAATGACCCATTATTAAAGCACCAAGGTCAAACGCTTCCAAGTGGCAGGCGGTCGTCGACCCTTGATGCGTTGACTTGCTTATCTACATGGCCCTACTGGTACATGTGGGCATTTTTCAGACGTTAAGCAAAACTCCGGAGCACTTTATGCATGTTGTCACCGTAAGTGAATCTGCTTATCAATGTCGTCTACACAAAGAACGCCCTTTACTTAAAATGTGTTTTGCGTTAGGAAGCAACATCTCAATGCAACAGTTACAATTTTAAACCAAAATAAAGTTTTAAACACTTCCAAACACCAATTTGGCAGTGTAAATCCGACTTTGCACCCATTCCGGAATTGGACCTGGGCTATTGCCCAGTTATGACCGCTAGGGCCAATTATATACAAAATGGTTGAAAAGCCAACAAGAAAAACCATACTGCAAGCGAATTCACTGAGTCCATTTTAGCAGAGAGGCAAGACATAAATTACAAACCGTGCTTCGAAACTGAAGAACTACAAATACTTGATGATGAAACTAAGAAATGACAAAAACAGCAACAGAGAGAGAAGGACACATACCGAAGACAATCTCAAAAAAATAAAACACTAGTCATCGGTTTGTTATCAGATTTTTTTACGCCGTGCCACAATTTCATAAGGGGAAAGTAATCATTTTATTTCTACCATTGAAAGGGAAGAAACAAAAAGAAAGGGAAAAAAATTATATAATTTAAAGAAAAAATATGTACTTTCACACTTTAAAGTATCTTCCAGTTTTTTTATTAATAAAAAATATAAGGGTCAAAATTTTGGCCTTTACGGGATTACGAAATTTACACTGCGGTTGAATTTTTGTAAATATTTTTAGGTTTTTATTTTATGTTTTATTTCCTCCACATTAAAAAAAACATTCGTGGTTCAATAAAATGTTTATAATGTTGTGATTATTTGATGCATAGTCTAAATCTACTCTGAACCGTTAAAAATTGCGCCATAGATATATCAACTTATTGATGTGCAGCAAAAGGTGTTAGAGCGGAAAATACTCTTCATCAAAATCATGGATGATCTGTAAAGATCCAATCCCAAGGAAAAATATGTGTTAAGTACATAGCGTTTATTATAACGCACGGTGTTAGCCTTGAGTACCCATTCATGAAAACAATTGTGCCTATTATAGGTTTAGCTCACGCATGGTCCTCGTTATTTGCTTTGAGCTCCTGTTTGTCCACTAAGAGTAGTTAAATGTGGAGTTCATTGTTATCACTAAATGACATCAAGTGTCTTTGGTGAGGTGAGATGTATCATAGTCATCTAGTTATCGGTAATGACCATACAAGTATAATTTGTTTCGGTTGTTGAGTGTTATTTATAATATATTCATATTTGAGATGCTACATCGCAGCGTTCCTGATCACTGTAAAAAGTTATGTCGAGGTCATTTCGTCCACTTCTTATTATCTGTCCCCATACATGTTGGCGTTAGTGAACTATCTAATTTTGTGGAGACTGCGTGCTACTGCAGTCTATAATAAAGTGTATTAGCGTCCAATTTCGGCCATTGGTGACTCAAATGATTCTGAGTGGTGTGGGGAGGGGGCTGGGGTTGCCGGTGTCTAGTGATTTATTAACCCTAGGACGCCATCTTGGCCTCAGGAAACCATCACCTGATAATATTAATTATTGACACATTTGAACATCAAAAAACTGACACGTTTAACAGCCTTAATTTTGGAGGCCTTCTAAGCCGGAGATCTGAAACACCTGAACAAATGGTTGTTTCAGTAATTTTTCAAGTCTTTGGGCTACATTGTCTGCATGGGCAGAATATTTTACAAGATGGCGGTGTTGATCGGTGACAAGCCGGATTTCTAAGTTTAACCCTGATTTATGCACTGTGTGTGAATCGTCATTCCCTGAGCCCAGAGGTAGAAGCCAGGGGGAATTTGTTCGTAATACAGATAAGTATATGTATTGTTGCATACAGTGTGTGGCTTAAA
Organism: Oreohelix idahoensis; assembly: GCA_024509875.1. NCBI lineage: Eukaryota > Metazoa > Mollusca > Gastropoda > Stylommatophora > Oreohelicidae > Oreohelix > Oreohelix idahoensis. The sequence continues at coordinate 5,650 of JAMPIV010019318.1, forward strand.
GAATCTCATTTGACAGGGTTCTTTTTTTTATATGTTATTTGTATATGTGTATTTACATGGTTGTGATATTGGCGGGTTGGTTGGAGAGGGAGACATTAATTCACAATACCAATCTCATGGTCGTGAATTATTGGCTGGTCTTCAGGTTTGGTTTATGATTTTCTCAAATAGTGGGGCCGGCATTACAAAGCTGTGAGTTTAACTGCTACTATTGAGATTATAATCACCATTTATGTTAGCTGTTTTGCCCTGTTCATTTGTAAATTTGTAGTTGTTGTCAAGTTACTTGTATTTTATTTTGTTCATTATCCATTATTGTTTTAAAATTTGTTTATCTAATCTTACTATCATTCAGTTATTAGATGTATTATATGTTGTGAAATCGTGCTTGCATTGTCATAAATATGGTAGAGCCGAATTTGTTTTTCATTTTCTTGCAACACTGTTCAAATTTAATTCGTGAACTGAAAATCACCCGTTGCAAAAAATACAACGCTTCACTGCGTATCGCTAATCCGCGACCGTGACTCATTATTCAAAATACCTGACAACTGCGTGAATGAAAAACAGGCCTACAGAATACGTGACCCAAAATAGATTTCTGACCAGGCGCTTCCTCGAAACTAGTACCAAGAGAAGGGAACACAGTGGCAAATTTACACTTTCTATTTTCAAGCAGAACATGAAAAGATAACCAAACTTGAGGACCCAAATACGAGGTTCCCACCTGACACAGAGTGTTTTATATTAAACACACATATGTCTTAGTCCTCGAAATACTAAACAAGAGAGCGAGGGATGGAGTGAAACACATTCTAGTAATAACTAACACAATTCATATTCCCAACTCTGTCTAATGTATTCAAATAACAGTGACCACACAATTACAACAATATATATAGTCAGAGAAGTGTATCACATTGATGAAAATCCCAGATCACAAAATACATTATATTCTCACAAATAAATATCTTCTCACACGCCATCTTGATATACATATTTCAAGGGGTGATTTCCTTTGTATGTTGTTGTTAGGATTCGATTATTGCAGTTAATGTTAAGTATTAGGGGAATATTAAACTATTGTTATAAATATTTGTATAATTTAGGAATTGTGAGGAAAATAAAATAAGCCAAAAGCCATAGGTTACAAATAATTACATTCAAATATCAAAGTATAATTTAAAAACAACAAATATAGTAAAGTTACCTGGTAAAAATTCGAACTAGATATAACTGTTAAACTAGGTCTACTAGACAGGTTTAAAAAAGTTTCTTAAATAATATAAAATTTAAAAAAAAGGAAAGGAGAAAGCAAGAATTTTCGCAACTTAGGAATTCTATTAAATACGTTTGATAAACATTAAATATAAGTGGTGATTCCTTTTTAGTTTGATTTAAGTAGGACTATTAGCTTTTAACATTTATATAAGTATCGTTTGGAGTAATAGTAATAATAAAATAAATTAATTAAATAAAAAAATAGAAATTAAATAGATCTAATCGACACGTGGCATTTGCTTGTGTGAGATCTGGCAGCCATCTTGATATACATAACTTAAGTGGTGAATTCCTTTGTAGTTTGTAGTAAGTATTAGATTATTGCAGATAATATCAAGTATTAATGGGACTATATTTTATTTAACTAGTGCTATAAATATTTGTATTTAATTTAGGAAGTGTAGAGAGGAAAATATAAATAAAGAAAGAAAACCAAAAACCTTAGATTACAAAATAATATTCAACCATTCAAAATAAAAAAAGAGTAGTAGCAAATTAAAAAGCCCAAATAAAATGTGCCAATAATAACCAGAGCACAGTCCGGGGGAAGGAAAAGCATGGGCCAAGAAATCACTGAAAATGACAAAACACCCAAAACGGGGACAGAAAGAAAAACAGGACTACGAACCCTGAAGTCAGAGACACAGAAATAAAGGACCGGATTGAATCAAATAACGGAAAAACTGGAAGGAATGGGTCCAGAAAGTACAAACAACAAAAAGCATAATCAACAAAGGAGAAAGCTCAGGAACCAGCACAGCGAACAAAAAGAAAGGACCCGGGGAAAATGATAATCAGGACAACCAGGTAAACACAAACAAAACAAGTCATGAAATCAGAGGAGAAAACGCAGAAGACTCCAACCGAAAGGGAACCCCCCTAAAAGTGAAAATAATACAAATAGCTGGAACAGAAGCCACGCTTCCACCTCTCTCGGACGACAAAATCCAGGTGATCCTTGAAAAAGTCATTGACAAAAAAGCCATTGCCAAAATACAAAAACATAACAGTGGAATAATACTCACACAAAATTTAACGGAAAAAACCAAAAATTTACTGCAAGAACTGCAGGACAAACCAAAAATGATTCAACTGGCCCACAACATCAAAATCCAAATAGAGATGTTTAAAGAAACCAAAAAAAAAGTGATAAAAGGTATAAACCCAACCCTGTCAGGGGAGGAAGTGCTAAAGAATCTGTCCAAACAGAACCCAGATTTAAAGCTGGTGCACGTAGAACGAATAAAAGTAAAAGGGAGTATAGTAACCACAGTGAGAGTGATAACAACAGATCTTTTGTGAGGTCTATAAAGGCGATATATAATGGTCTTTTCTGCTCTCTTGATTTTTCCTGAAGTTGGCGGAGAGAGAAGATCATGTCTGTTGTTGATCTGCCAGCTCGGAATCCACACTGTGCCTCTGGATATATGCGCTCAGCTAACTTGTGTAGTCGCATTAAGATGACTTTGGCAAAAACCTTACCAACAATACTAAGAAGAGAGATGCTTCTGTAGTTATTGCAATCACTTCTGTCTCCTTTATTTTTATACAGTGTTACAATCTTGGCATCTCGCATGTCTTGAGGAATAGTTGTCTCTTCCCAGCACTGGCACAGCATCCTATGCAGGGGATGTAATAGCGTGCTTTTACAGCATTTGATTAAATCAGGAGGAATCCCATCACTGCCTGGTGCTTTGCCAGAGGCCAAGCTATCAATGGCCTTACTGAGTTCCTCTAATGTTGGTTCGGCATCCATCTCCTCCATAGTTGGCAGACTATTGGCAGACTATTGACAGCATCAAGGGCTGCAGGCGTAACGGTATTGTCTCTAGCGTAAAGCTCAGAGTAGTGTTCGACCTACCTCTCCATCTGCTTACCCTTATCGGTTAGCTTCTCTCCGCTGATGGTTTTTAGCGGTGCCGTCTTACTTTTATGGGGGCCAAGTGCTTTCTTTATACCGTCATACATTTGTCTAATGTTGCCTGTTTGCGCTGCGATCTGGATGCTCTCACTGAGCCTCGAGCCAATAGTCATTTGCCACAGCGTTCGAGCAGTTTGTTGAAACTTTGTACGATAATATCTTCAAAAACCAATTCTTACAAAACGATTACTCTGAATCTCTCCTGAAAATTCACCCACTATCTTCATTATTAAAGCATCTCTTTAATAATTCATATTCCACAATCTATCTATGTGGACACTTCTTAGCTTATATCTCATATTTGTTTCTTGACTAGTCACTAATCACGTCCTCTGAACTTCCTTAGAACTTAATGATCACTTCTCGTTAACCACTCCCCGACTTCTTTTTAAACTTCTAAGTTTTTCTTTACGAGGCTTGTGCATCTTCGTGTATAAACTTTTTTAAAAAAACTATCTGTATTACCACAGAAACTTATTAAAACTATGGAGGGTGGCTATCCGCCACAACAGCATCTCTTGTTCCTTCGTCTTCAGAAACACGACTGCCCCCTAGCGAGCCGCGAGCTGTTCTGACCTCTGGGCATCGTTAGCTGATATGTTTTTTTTTTTCCTCCACCCTACTTCTGATTCGTTCTTTCACCGGTTTACCAGCTGAAACTATTGGTCGGCTTTATTTACTGCTCACTAGAAAAATACTCGCGCTTTACCGACACAAGCGAATTCAGTGAACCATCGTCTGTTATTTTTAATCTTCCCTCTATCTTTTTTTCTCGTGAGCCGTTTTCAACGCTCACGCAACCTTGGCAAATATTTACAATGCCTGGGCAAACCCTACGGCACCCTACATTAAGCATTCATATTAACCCTGCCAGAAGCATAAACAATGCCTGGGCAAACCCTACGGTGACATAATCACCTACACACATCAGAAGGATTGCCAATCGTCAATCCTATCGATAGACCAGGAAAAAGCCTTTGACAGAATATCCGACTCAAACCTCCATAAAACTTTACTACACTGCAACATTAGTGAATACTTTAGAAAGTGGATTGAAATTATATACACAAAACCTGAAAGCAAGGTTTTGGTAAATCAGTTCATTTTACTGGGGCCTTTTGGGCTGATCAGGATCTGTTAGGCAGGCCAAATGTCCCCTTTCTCCTCTACTCTATGTTTACTCGCCCTAGAAACTACTGCTAGAGAAAAATTAGACAAGACAGTAGAACATCAGAGGCACTTTTATTTCAAGGTTAAGAGGGGGAAACAAAAAGTTGCTTGCCTATCGCAGGACGATCTTTTACCTTCTTTTACCCCAATGATAGGTCTGTACAAAATATTCTAGACACTTTCACGCTTTTTGGTAAAGGTAGTGGGTCAAAATTAAACGTCAAAAAGTCTACAATTATGAGTATAGGCAGATGGAAAAACAAAGCAGATTTTCCCTTTGATTTAACGTCAACAACAAACATGAAACTGTACGGGGTTTACTTCCCATCTCACCCGAACCGCACAAACAAAGTCACATGGTGTGACCGCTTGGCCTTTCACGCTAGCTTTGTCCCTCCTACTTTAACGCTAAGCGTTTATATGTGCTAGAAGATGATTACTATGTAAGGAATGGTCAGACCCTTAAAATGCAAATAAGACGGTTTTTTTTACATAAAAACGCATGTATTTCATTCAAAGTTCTGTAGGCCGTTACTGCTCTGGCGACATGGCAAACGTAGGTCAGTCCCAGATAATAATGAATTTGTTTTATTAAGCGCGGACGAAGTGGGGAAATGAATGTTTGTGGTTGATCTGGAGGTTTTTATTTTATCCTATTGTTATGGTGGAAAAAGATCACACATGTGAAAATAATGTCGAAAATAACCACCGAATGTCGTGTGCAATAAAAAGGTCGGAAAAGCTGAGGAGAGGAGTGTTAAATGTTATTTATTGTGTTCGTGTGAAAAAAAAAGGACGGGTCGCGTGTGGAAAAATGCGCGGGAAAAAGAGAAAAAATAGTATAAATAGAAGAGTTGTGGGCGATAGGCAGAGATTTTAGGATTTATGATTCCAAGGATACCATGATTTTAGACTAGAGGATTTTTACAAATAGCGTTAGGAGAACTTCGTCTTTGAGATCACAGCTAGTGGCGTAGGAACTTTAGACTTGCAGCTTCGTACCATGTACAGTCTGATAGCTTCGTTCCAGGAACTTTAGACGAAATGAAAAGAACAAAAGCCTAAGCAAAGTACGTTTGTGGGTTGCAAATTAACAGAAGCATTGTCTCGCTGTACAACTACCAATGTTAGCCTCACTGAATAATTATTCTCCCTGAGTATACACAGTATAACTCTTTGATTATGTCCTCATTTATGATTAGAATTACGTTATTCTTCTGGTTATTGAACTGGGATAATTGTGCTTGGACAGCGTGACTGCAATGATTAGCTCCAACTTACAAAATTAACAATGGTACATATATGTCACAATCAAAAGGATATTATTCATTTTTTTAGTCACATGTGACGTATTCATCATATCATCAACTTGCCTCCATTACGAAGTCTGGGTTTGCTGACTTGCTTTCGGAGTTTTTTGAGGTTGTTTTAGCAAACACCAAACACCAGCGCGGCTCATATATAACCACTTAACAAGGAAAACATGTCAAATTCACTTGGTAAAATAAATGTTTACACTTACCCAAAAGTAACTTTTGGGAACACAATCTCCTGGCACAGTTAAAATAGACACAGCAAGTTGATGCTTTCGAATGATATGGTCTGGGAAATTTTTATTTTTTCTCTTATGACGGATGATTTGATTCTTTAGGTCCCCAGTCTTTGTATTTAAAAATGCGTGTTTACTTTTAAGTTTTAAAGTTGCACAAATACTCTGTCCTGGTCCTTTAAGTTTCCAGTTTGGTATTTACAACTGCAGGTTTCAAAGTTGCCCAAATACTTCGATCTGTCACTCATAATTTTAATTTTGGAAACCTTTGTCCGATCGTTCTCTCTGCCTCTGGTAAATTGCTAGCTTGACGTGGCGATGCAGTTTGTTTTGTGACTCCGATTTCGCTAGATTATATTTCCATTTCTCAGTTCAAATCCCAGATTGCACTTCCGACAAATTTGCCAGAAATTCAAAGTCTTTTCCAGCTCTCACATTAAGCCAATAGTAAACTCTTTAGAACTAAATTGTCTGTGTGTTATATCATTATATTCCCCGCATGTTTTGAAATATCAAACTTTAAAATTCCAACGCGTGACCACTTTCTAATTAGAAAGTAATACTTCATATTGCATCGAGTTACAAACTCACAAACAAATCTGTGAACATTTCTTGTTTAGATGCTTTCCCACAATATTGTCTCCAAAGACACATTATCGGTAATATTTATATAACGATGGGCCGGCGGAAACGATTACGTCTTATCACTTGTGTTTGGGTAAATCCCTCAAACAATTTTCAGACAGATAATATGGCTTTCTTTTCATCGATCGTGCTCTACCATCTTGTGTCAATAAAGATCGACTTTATCAAAGGTGACTAGACGACTTAGGTGATAAATTATTCGCGGACTTGCCTAATTAAGTTACGACGATTCACAGGCGAAACGTACACAAGTCTGGGAGCGGCTAAGGCAGAATGTATATGCATAAAATATGTCAAAGAATAGGACGATCGGTTAAGAAAATGATGAAAAGAAGTGATACTACCGGAGAGGATGAACGTTATAAAAGTGTACAACTGATTTCTCACAATCTTTACGGAACTACAGATGAGCTGAGCTAACTGGGACAGATTTGTAATGTTGATATAACTACAGTAGAGCTGAGCTTACTGGGACAGATTTATATTGTTGACGGAACTACAGATGAGCTCAGCTAACTGGGACAGATTTGTAATGTTGACATAACTACAGTTGGGGTGAGATTACTGGGACAGATATATATTGTTGACGGAACTACAGATGAGCTGAGCTAACTGGGACAGATTTGTAATGTTGACATAACTACAGATAAGCTGAGCTAACTGGGACAGATTTGTAATGTTGACATAACTACAGTTGAGCTGAGCTTACTGGGACAGATTTGTAATGTTGATATAACTACAGTTGAGCTGAGCGAACTGTTATAGATTTGTAATGTTGACATAACTACAGTTGAGCTTAGCTTACTGAGACAAATTTGTAATGTTGACATAACTACAGTTGAGCTGAGCTTACTGGGACAGATTTGTAATGTTGATATAACTATAGTTGAGCAGGGCTAACTGGGACAGATTTGTAATGTTGACATAACTACGGTTGAGCTTAGCTTACTGGGGCAGATTTGTAATGTTGACATAACTACAGTTGAGCTGAGCTTACCCGGACATATTTGTAATGTTTATATAACTATAGTTGAGCTGAGCTAACTGGGACAGATTTGTAATGTTGACATAACTACAGTTGATCTTAGCTTACTGGGACAGATTTGTAATGTTGACATAACTACAGTTGAGTTGAGCTTACTGGGACAGATTTATATTGTTGACGGAACTACAGATGGGGTGAGATAACTGCGACATATTTGTAATGTTGATAGAACTACAGATGAATGCAGGGGACAGATTTGTAATGTTGACGGAACTACAGATGATGTGAGCTAACTTTGACATATTTATGTTATTAACAGAACTACAGATGGGATGAGATAAGTGGGACAGATTTTCTAATGTTTACAGAACTACAGATGATCATCCTGGGACAGATTTGCAATGTTGGCAGAACTACAGATGGGCTAAGATAACTGGGACAGATCTGTAATGTTGACAGAGCTACAGACGATCTAACTGGAATAGATTAGTAATACTCACAGAACTACGGATGGTCTGACTGGAGGAGAATTGCAACTCTTTCAGATATGTTTTGTCAAATTATTATTATTTAGAAAAATAAAGCAGACCGTCCACCAACAACGAACTAAAACCGTAGAACCAGAGAGAAAGTTTATCACTGACATATGAAATAAATCAACACAGTCAAACAATAAACAATCCATAAAAAGAATTACTTATTGCTATTATAGACACCATTGATCAAATCGGCATTGATTAAGTCATAAATCAGCTGGAGTTAAGGAAGACCACACTATCGGTAGATCCAAAAGGAAACGAAAAACACACATGGATCTTCATTTCAGCTAGTAGTACTTATAACGACACGTCGGTACACTAACAATAATAGATATAGAGGTAAAATCATTACACTTAGAAAATATAAATAAATAAGTATATTGATGGAATAAGCAGCAACACTTGAATAAACTTATGATGTGACGACCAAGCATCCAGCTAGCAGTCCTTCACAGAAATAAACCTTTACTTGGTTAATAAAAGTGCCCCCACCCCCTTTCCCCGCTAAATTTAAAAAGAAAAGGACAGAGATAACACTACAGCGGTCAAAATGTTATAAAAATGTACACAATATACCCCGACTTATAACCGAGAGATCACACCTCTTGTCAGGTTTTGACGTCATGTCCAATCTCGGAAATATGTCCAAAAAAAAAGAAAAGAAAAAAACTTAACCATATGATACTTTGAGAAGAGATATGGAGTTAGGGGAAACCATCCAATTGACTTCCGAAGGGGAAAAATTCAATTATTAATAAAATTTTAAACTAAATAACAGATTATCGATTTTTATTTATTTTTTATCAATTCAGTACACATATTTATGTAAAGCAAACACGAGTATTTTATTTTTATTAGTACATTTGTAAAGTTTTTAAAAAAAACTTGTGTTTACCATGTTTAGAAATAGAATACTTTAAATAATATGGAGTTTGATGCGCAATATAAAGAAGTGAACACTTATACCTTCTGCCACTTTTATTGATAATGTCACATTTATGTGTTTTATTGCAGTCGCAGATGTGCACATCGAAATTTTCTTACTTGGTCGGTTCTCTCCTATCCCGGGGACCGGAGTAGCTAAGAGGAATGGCGTCCGCATCTAGTTCTAAAGACACCTGGATCGGTTCCCAGTACAGGGAATATTCTTGATGGATTTTTTTTCAGAACCTTACTTACGTAATCGTTTCCCTTTTACCTATCTGCTGTCTTCCTCCTGGCCTGGTTCCATTCTAGTCCTCGGTCCTTCAAAGATTGTCTAATGTTGTCCTCCCAGCGGACTCTGGGTCGTCCTGGGGGTCTGTATCTCTGGCTCTTTCTTTCCCATGCTTGTCGTGGTAGAGGATCTTCTTCCATTCTGCAGACATGGCCATAACATCTTAGTTGGGACTTTTCTACTTGGGTCTGCAGGGGGTGGGATTTAAGGCCTTGATTTTCATAACAACTTTGTACTAATAATGTTTTACTCCCCTCTGATTCCCTGAGTAGTGAGATCGGATGGCTAGCCTTATGGATCAGGGCAAAAAAATAGTAGGTCCTGTGTGCAAGTTTCGCACGTTAAAAATTACTTGGCAGAAGGAAATCGTAAAGAGTAGGCCATACGGCCGCTGCTGTGCCAGAGTTTACGCAATTAAGAAAACCTACCCGAAACAAAAATATTTATAGAATGTGTTATTCCTGTATACACACATTGGGATGCGCGCCGATGCTTTGGATTTCGTGCACTGTGCCGAGATTCTCCTTGTGAGCAAAAGGAGGAGATCGGACCACTGATGGAGTTTTCCGTGTGCAATGTAGATAGTCCTTAAAACAAAACAAGCAAAACAAACGAACTTCTTCTACCTTGGTGTGTAGAGATTAGCCAGAGGGAGCGCCATGTTATCCAGTAAGATGTATATCTTTTGGCCTGGTGTCAGTCCAGTCCTCGGTCCATCAGGGATTGTCTAATGTTGTTCTCCTTGTGAATTCTTGGTCGTCCTGGAGGTCTTCATCCCTGGCTTTTGGTTTCCCATATGTGTCGTGGTAGCCTGTGACGGATTGCCTCACCTTAGCTCTGCAGTAGTGGTCAACAGTGGCCATAACTCAAAAGTATCTAAAATAGGTCGTCAAAGTTGTCTACCCTCGCTCAAGATTACTCTTGGCAGTGTTGTAGATAGAAGAGTAATGTCGCTTCTATCCCAAGGGAGTATTCATAAGATATTTGCGAAGTCGAGAACAATGCTGTATTGGCAGGGCAATTGTTCTTATATCGGTTCGCCGCCTTCTATGAAGAATTAAGCAAAGGTTTTAGCCCGTTCAAGCCCCCAGCTGGTGTATATCTAGCGAATTTTTTTTCTAAGGATTAGCTCTATATATGTAAATATATGTCTAAGTGCTCACATTCCAGTATCCAATTTTAAAAATCTCCTTAGCCCCCAAGATATTAGAGTGAGTCATGTTTACTGTCGAGCCTGGTTCTGTTTCGGTAACAATAGCTTGTTTTACGATAGTGAATTGTTAACTCACTGATCAACCCTCCGATCCAACCGACCGATTCGAGGGTTTCGAGGTCAGTTATAGGAAAATATCTACACCACTAGATACTCTGGTGTATCTTTTATTCTATAATTTAACATAACATGGTACTATCCATCGAAATACACACACTCCTGATGTTTTTCTTTCGGCGTCTAAGGTGAGAAACGAATTTCACCTCCATCTTGGAAGGGTAGATAACTCAGTTCTATGGTTTTCCAACAAAATATGTGAATATAATCAAAGCGCTATATGACAATGCAAGATGTTGTGTTAGAACAAATAAAGGGAATACAGAATGGTTTACAGTAGAAACAGGGGTTAAACAAGGCTGTATTATGTCACCACTACTTTTTGGAATAGCTATTGATTGGGTTATGAGAAACTATACCCACAATGAACAATTGGGTATAAAATGGACAAATGGAAAATTCCTGGGGGACCTGGATTTCGCAGATGATGTAGCATTCTTAAGTTCAACACCAAGACAATCCCAAGAAGCAATAAATAATTTGTGTCATCTCTCGGTTAAAATAGGTCTCCAAATAAATGCCTCTAAAACTAAAGCTATGAACTTTTCTAACGAGACCTTTGATATCATCTTGAACGGGGAAAAACTACAGAAAGTTGAAAGTTTCAATTATTTAGGCAGTAAAATGACTCAGGATGGTGACACAACAAGAGAAATCCATACTAGAATTGCTTTGGCAGCTAGCGCCTTCAATAGATTATCTAACATTTGGAAATTACGATCATTGAATATACATACCAAGCTTCGTCTGTTTAATTCAAATGTTATCTCAGTGTTAACATACGGCTGTGAGAGTTGGAAAATAACAAAATCATTGGAGAACAAGCTGAATACATTCGAGAACAAATGTCTTAGAAAACTCATGAACATCAGTTGGAAAGAATTCAAGACTAATCGACAAATAAGAGAAGACTCTAGGCAGAAATATGTCTCCGACTATATAAGGAAAAGACGATGGTCATATATCCTACGAATGCAAAACAACAGAATACCACTACAGGCACTCACTTGGGTTCCTGAGGGTAAGAGGAAAAAAGGAAGACCAAAAGAAACACTCAGAAGAACAATAATAAGAGAAGGAAGAACGTTGGGCCTAAATAATGTGCAAGAGCTAAGAGGAGTGGCGTCACAACGAACAACCTGGAGAGCACTGGTTTCTGCCTTATGCGCCGTGTTTGGTGCTTAAAGAATTTATTATTATTATTATTATTATGTCTAAGTGTAAATATATATTTAACAGTCTTGCACATACGTTTGCTTTCATATACATAATAACCGAATCAATTATGATAGTTGTGTTTTAAAATAACATGTAACAAATTTAATAATCAATCAGTTTTCACAGGTTGAAATGGTAATGAATTTTTGATGAAAGTGTTATTTTCATAGAGACTGGATAGAGGAATGTTATTGTTCTTTGCTGTTGCCTTTTGTTAAGCACTTAGCTTAGCATCGATGACTACGGAACCCGTGGTTTCGTCAGTTCTTCAGTAATGATGACACTCACAGTCTGATAGCTTTGTTTTACGAACAGCCTAATAGCTTCGTTCTACGAACCGTCCGATAGCTTCGTTCCACTTACCAAAAGCAACTTTTGGGAACACAATTTCCTCGCACAGTTTAGAATGGATACAAGAAACTTAGGTTAGATGCTTTCGAATCACTTGTTCTGGAAATGTAGTATTCCTCTTATGACTGGTGATCTGATTCCTTAGGTCTAAAGCCTTGATATTTATAAATGCGGGTCTACTTTTACGTTTTTAAGTTGCCCACATACTTCGATCCTGGTCCTCTAAGTTTCCTGTCTTTGTATTTATAAATGCGGGTTTACTTTTTAAGTTTTAAAGTTCCCCAAATACTCTGATCTCTCACTTATAATTATGGAATCCTTTGTCCGCTCCATCTCTTTTTGGCTCTGGTGAATTGCTAGCATGACAGGGCGATGCAGTCTGATCTGTGACTCAGATTTTGCTAGATTATATTTCCAATTCTCAGTTCAAAATTTCAGATTGTAATTCTGACGAATCTGTCAATGAGAACCATTGTGTATTCCGGCTCTCACTTTACACGAATCCAATCTCTTTTGCACTAAATTGGTAGGTGTGTTTAAATCATAATACCCGCGCGTGTTTTAATATATTATATTTAAAAATTCCATCGCGTGACCTCTTTCTAATAATGCTGTAATACTTCCGAAATACATCTTTATGCTAAACTCATAACCAGTATCGGTGCACTCATTCTTGACTAATACTTTCCGCCCAGACTGTCTCCTCTGCTACGTCATCTGTAATAAATAGACAGGGATGTTCCCGCGCAAGCGATTATCTAATTATCACCTGTGTTTTCGCCCATGCCTCAGACGGCAGACAATATGGCGTTCTATTGATCTACCGTACGAGACCATATTGTGTCCATAGAGTTTGACTCTTATCAAAGGTGGCTAGGCGACTCAAGTAATAAACGTATTACCGCTGACCTGTGTAATCAACCTGGTATTATACGATTCACCTGGGGAAACGTAAACAAGTCTGGGAGCAGCTTTATAGCAACAATATGAATGAAGGTGCATAAAATATGCCAAATAAAAAGCGGATGAAGGAGTGAGAGACGGGCTCAAAAGTACATGTACAAACGTTTTGTATTATAGCCGTTCTTCTCCAAATCTGCAGGTGTGACCAAACCATTGTGACTATGACTGTTCCAATCGGGTCTGAACAAACTGTATTACAAAACATCACAGAAAACGGGTCTACGACCAGTTCTATTGTAAATACGCACAGACATAAATTTGACAATGAAGAGAAACATCAGTTACAGAAAAACCCATTCATAATGAAGTTTTTGTTTTTGGATATATAACAACTTTATTTAGTGACTTTCATAATTTACAGGTGGGTCCTCCAAACACCAAGAAATGTTTAACTCGACAGCTACTACATTCATGTCTTCTAAGATACTGTGTTGTTCTAACTTGGATAAGTTGATTCTCTACTTACATGATTTAGAAAGTAGCTCATATTCATTAAGGTGACAATGCTGCATACAAGCATATTATTTGTTTCTCTAGAACTGGGGGAATGTTCTACCTAGCTTTACAAACTTCACGCCAGAAAGTCACAGTTAATATAATAAATAGACGTCAGAATAGATAGCTTAGACTTACGTATCGGACATACGGGATTTTAAGTACCTGTAGAGCAGGTGTTCCTAGGATAGAGAAACATTTGGCAGGGTAAATAACTTTGAGGTGGCCAAAGTCTGGAAATATAAGCAATCGTCTTATATACATTTTTTCTCTCTTCTAATTTTCATAATAAGTTTTTTCAGTGCCAATATGGATTCGACATTAGCGGTAGATGAATGCAAGACAGCAATTCTCACAAAGTGAAGTAGCTGCCGAATTCTCTAGGAATCCTGACTTTTGGGCCACACAAACAAACTGGAGCCTTAAATGATATGAGAGATGTCTCTTTCAGAAACTGTACCAAGAATAAAACTGTTTGTTGACTAATTCGTTTGAATGTATTCTGATACATCTTTTTTTTTTAATTTCTTTACTAAAAATGTTGTTATGTACCAAATAATGTTTTCTTTATGACGTCATTAATTAATCTGTTTGTGACGTTAGTCCTATTCATTCGTACCATTGTATCCATATATCACTGTTATTGCCGTCTGACTTCAGTTCTTGAGATGGCTAATATGTCACATAGTCTATAGATTATAGGTTAACTTAGGCCTATGTAACTTCAGGAGTTAATTGGTATAGCAAATCTCTTTTCCCAAGAACTGTGTTCTAAAATGATAGTTTTTTTATGATCATAATGATGAATAGCACTAAAATACGATACATTTATATTTCACAAATAGATAAAGTGAGTGCTCGACAGGCCAAGCGGTCAGAGCGCTTTCCTCTGTGTCACAACTACCTGGATTTTGGGGCTTAATCCTGACAGTGGCACATTCAAGTTTACCCAGCTATAAATGGACTCTCGACGGTACTCCTGAGGTATGGAAGGAAAAGGCATCGAGGAAGGGAACGGGTCACATAACTTCATAAAAGCTGAACCTTTCATGGTGAAGATTCTTACACTTCATTTACCTATTGAAATCTCTGACATGGGACTGGCTTTATCTTTGTAATAGATAAAACAATTAATGTGATAAATGTTATCATCTTTTGGCAGTGGGGCTGGTTAGTAGTATGCCAGGCGCAAAACGAGTCGGATTCCGCCGGATGAGCATGACATTTATATAGTAAAATACTCTGATCGATTCCGCAGGATGAGCATGACTTTTATATAGTAAAATACTCTGATCAATAATGGCTGGTGATAAGTAGATAGATGTAATTATTGTCGTTAGCTGGTCGGTGGGGTTTTTTTTAAGGGAGAGTGCGGGGATTATTGACTTTGGCTGGCGGGGGTGGGGACTCATGGGGTGTAGCTGGCAGTCGGGGTGTATGTTTTTGTGTTGTTGTATTGTGTAGGTGTTTTAAGTGTATGACTCAGTGTGGTGGATTTGGTGTTATAGCTGTTATTATTTAATACTATTTGTCTACCAAGTGAGGTCAGCTGTGCAGGCCCCTGAGTTTAGTAGTTGATGGTTAAGTATTTTCAGGGAACCTAGCTGCTACCACCCTATGATCTCACTTGGTTCTATATTTTTATTTATAGTTATGTGACTACGTCTAAGTGTCTAGGGTAATGAAGATATAATGCAGTGTAAGTCAACTCAATACAAATACACTTTAATTCTATCACATAAATAGGACTGGGTCAATACAACAACCACATACAGACTAACACTCTATGATATATCTTATAGAAGTATGTGGCTGAATATTATGTAAAAGGCTATATTACAATTTTATTTGCCCTGATTCAGAATTTTCTGAGTCAGGACCAACAACAAAATGAAAATTATGGTTTTATTTACATAAAATTAAATACTACAATGGATCTTCTGTCCATATAAAGCAATATTACAATCTAATTATATTTAGATATTACTATAGACTAAGTTAACACTGGTAATTAATGACGGGTTGGGGTATTTTCATCATGGCCTTTCTTTTCTCTATCTCTTGTGAAATGTTTATTCAACAGTCTATTATTTTAATTATTAAGTTTTAATATAAGTGGATGAACTTTTAGTGCAGACCCAAGGGCACTTATCTTTCTGTTGGTAGTAGTTATGATGCTGACAATCTCCTATATTTCATGGGTTGATTCGTGGTAGACAGCGTGTACCAGCAAAAATTTCAACCGAATGACCAATCTGGCACAGTCCCTGATGTAGTGTGGTAGACAGCGTGTACCAGGAAAAATTTAAATTTCTCTCACGAAGATAAAATTCAACAGGGTTCTGGCACTAACTTAGTACCAGAACAGAAACCCTGAAACAAGGTTATGATTCTTTATAACACATCTACAATATCATTCCACAAGTAATACATGGTATAATTCAATAAAAGAAAAGGGTCAGATTCCTCTGACCAACCCATTTCAACCATTTTCATCAGAGATAACAACCCATACCAGTGCTCATATTCTTCTCCCTAATGGCTACAACGCCTCTGACACTTCAACGATGATCCTCTCCCATAGGATAATGTGGGTTAGCCTTCCCACTGGTAACTGTGGAAATCATTTTAAGTTATATAACTCATGTAAGTTTTACTGCGTGTGAGCAACCCCATAGGCCCTGCATAAGTCTGCTATGGGACCCATGTCATCATCATCAGTTGCCATCTCCACAACGGAGGTTGGCTGTAATGGATCTCCAACGTCTTCTGTCTCTTGTCTTGATGGTACACTCTGATAGACTCTTTCCCGTCCATCTCTTGATGTTATCTTCCCACTTATAGCGCTGTCTTCCCCTTGCACGTTTACCTTCAACTCTCCCTTCTGTTATGGTCTTCTGCAAGGTGTTATGCCTTTTTATGTGGCCAAAGTATTTTAGCTGCCGAACTTTGACCTCTCTCATTAGTTCTCTTTTCATACCTAGATTTTCTAGGACCTCCTTATTAAATTCTTTCCATGAGATACGCATTCTGCTATATATTGAGAAAAGCAATGCTAAGTCCATGTGCACCATATAAAATGCAGAAAAAAACCTTTATGATTGGCAGTTTTAATTTCTGGATAACGTTTGGATGCAAATGCTGTTGTTGAATGTAGCTTTGGCCATTCCTATTCTCTTCTTGATTTCTGTTTCACATCTGCCATCTTCTGTTATTATATGACCAAGATATACGTAGCTCTTGACTTGTTCCAGGATTTTCCCATTTATGCTTATCTTTAATGTGGGTTTATCGTCTGTTTTGCTAATTATCATAGTTTTAGTTTTCTCAATATTAATGTCGAGTCCATATTCATGTACTTAGTCGCAAAACATTCCCAATAAAGCAGTACCTTATACACGAAATTTGTGTAATAACACGGTTAATAAATTTCGTTCTTACCACAATTCAATGGAAATATACCATACGTGGGACTGGCATTAACCCACATTATCCTTTGCCCTCGGACTGCCAAGGTTATTTATTTTATTTCATCTTAGCACTTGTTCTCAACGCAGTGTAACATTTTGTATCAAATGGCGCGCCTTGCTTTTTTGCCATTAGACTGGCCCAATCACAGCGAGAGTCTAGCTATTCAATTCAAATTTGAAAAAAATAAAACTCCGAACATACTAGGAGTGATGATTTGCTTTTTATCTTCTGATATACTAAAATCGGATTTGGGTGAAATGGGTTGGTCCCCAAATAATGTTATAAATAGAATGAGCAAAAACAACAGTCCGTCCGTCTTACCGTTCGTAGATATGTAGTATTATTTAAATATCTTGGTTAATAATTGAGCTACTATGTATATTAAAACATATTATTGCTCAGGAGACTCTAAGCTATCCTTATACATGATTTTTATGGCTATATTCATTGTCGTTTGGATTTTCATATTCGTCACTGTTAGTCGTCAATTATATATTTTTCCACAAGTCGGCCATCTTTCCCCCCTTCTCTATCATTTTTATTCAAAATTAAAACAACTTGTTTGGGTTACGTCAGAAATACACTACTATACAGGAAATGAGAGCTGACTCTGTGTGTGTATATACATTTCAACTGCGAGAATATAATACGATGCATGCATGGCTTTGCATCTTGTTTTTCAAATCTGATAAAGGCAATACTGTCGCGCTCTCATTACAATTTGGCGTTTCAAAACCCAAACGCGTGACAATGGTATCATTTCTTCTGTCGCTCCTTCATCCACGTCCCTTCTTCTCTCTCTCGGTATTGGAACAAAATACTCCTTGACCCTGCAAAACTGTTTTTTTTAATTCTCAAGGACGAACTAGGAAAGCGTGTAAGATTTGACAGCGAGATCATTTTTTAAGCATTTCCACTGCACAAAATTCAGCGCTCTACTGGCGTAGAGTTGACGATAGGCAACCACACACGGGCGTGTTTATTTATTATCATAGGAGTAAAATCTTACTGAATTTATCGATTATTTCACACATTTCGCTACACTCAGCAGTGTGTTGTTATGTTTCTTTATACAACGTATATACATATATACTATATAACCATATATACGATATACAATACAATAGATATTTATACAACATATATACAGTAGCGATAAGTAGGTAGGTGTAATTATTTTCGTTAGCTGGTTGGTCGGGTTTTTTTAAGGGAGAGTGCGGGAGTTATTGACTTTGGCTGGCGGGGGTGACGACTCATGTGTGTGTTGGTGTAAAGCTGGCAGCCGGGGTGTGGGAGGTATTGTTTTTTTTAAAGTGTTGTGTATTCTGATGGTATTTTAAGTGTATGACTCAGCAGTGTGTTGTTATATTTCTTTATTTATACAACATGTATGTATATATATATACATATACATATATACAACATACATACGATATATATTTTACAACATAGATAAATATAACAAATACCAAGGTTCTTTAATATAGTTTGTAATAAATATATTTAATGATCTCTTTTAAAAGAATACGAAATGTCACTTTAAATATCTAGTTATAAATGTTTTGTAGCTTTTTTCTTCTGTTTCGGTGGTTGTAGATTAAAGACATCGTCTGGGTAATTGTCCATGGTTGGAGTCGATGTAGGGGACAAGGGTTGATGTTGGTAAGAGGACACCAACTCGGTTCTTGGAATATTGGTTGATAACAACTGGAGTTGATGTAGTGGTCAACCATGTTACTGGGGCAAGTAGTAGGACAGGTATCCGTGTTTGGTAACTGTAGGCGATCAAATTCGGCGAGGATTTCGTCCTGTAAAGCCAGCAGATTTTCAAATTCAGGGCGAGTCAACGTAATGCCGGTTTTGGTAGGAAACTTTAGATATGATTCACCAAAGTATTTTCGCACGTGTAGTAAAGGTCGGCCTCGGTAAAAACTTATAGACACAACCTTCAGCCCACTATCTAATGGTTTAAGCATGTCATCACTTCTACGCAGTTTGTGGGAACAATGCCGGGGGTACTCATCTTCAGTGAGGTGTGAACGTGAGTGTCTGGGCGTTGGTCTCCCAAGTGTTTAATTATATGAGGGAAAACTAGGTTAATCTGGTTTTTGAAACGTGGCCAGACTTATTGCGCGCTAACAGAGGGCTGATTAGTCGAAAAACTAATCGATCGGTGACGTGTTGTCTAGACAAAAACGGCAGCAGGACCCGCTGCATACTTACACCCCGCGCTTTGATTAATACGAAATAAATGGCGTAGAGTCCACACACGTTGGTAGCTACATCTTGTAAATGTCTAGAATTGTAGTTAAAAGGCCTATTAGAGTGTTTTGTGTGTACGTATTGATGAGAATATAGTGTGCTGAGAGGTGAAGGGGTGTAATTATCGGAGCCAACTATTCTTTTGCTGTAAAAATATGACAGAGAATTTCCGTTGTTTGGTGAATGTAATTACATGTTGATACGGGCTCTGGTCCACGGGGTAGTTTTCTTTATTATTAATATTATATCATGAGTAATAAGCCTACTCAGACCAATGTCCATCTAGTGGTATGTAAGTGACCCCGCACACAGCCGTATTCTCTAACATAAAAAATACTGTTAAAAGGCCAGCCTGGACAATTCCAAAAGACAGTTTATTGAACACAACGATGCTCCGTAGAGATATATGTTATATGCAGACTAGATTATGGTGTCAACTAGACAGTCCTTAGTGTCGCTGTACAGTCTTCAACTGGAACAATGTCGAGGACATTTTCATTCATTTTTAATAAAGTTCAAACACGTTCTTTTACCGCTACTTAGGAATCCGGATCGATGGGCTGCGCAGACTTCGCGAGAAAACCATTGATCGTATACTTTATAAAATTCCATTAGCATAGAGGCCTTTCTCGTTGCTTTTTTTTCTTTGATTCCCTGTCTTTATTTACTTCAGAGTTCACTTTTATTTTGTCTTTGATGGTTTTAATTGTGTCCTTAATTTCTGTGTACTTTAGACCGGGACTTTTGTTCCTTTCATCTTCTGTCCGTTTTGATGTTCCTTCCTTAGTATGTTTTTCTGTAGTTTTGCACCAAGCTTTTCCCGCCCCTGACTGCAATCCGGTTAGCATTATGCTGGACTTATCTGCTCTTATTGGGCTACAAATAGGTCGTTGTATACGAGTTGTCTTTACTCTTTCTTTAAATATTGTCTAATTCCTCTATCTTTATTTTATACCTATCACCGATAACTTACAATTAGTATTTTATGCTCTATCTATGCCTAATGCTAAAGTAACACAAGACAAGTTATTAATATTGTTTTTTAATATATAAATTTTAAATTATGTTTAGATATCAATAGTTAAAAGCTGACTAGTCCTACTACTGAGCTAGTACATATATATTATATTTAATTTTGTTCACGCGCGGCTCAAAGATGAAAGATGCCTGTATTAATTACACAAAGAAAAGCAAGATGGCTACTGCACTTTACAAATGAAGACCCCACGTGGTTGCCCTACCTGTGCTTATTTCTTCTATTTCACTTATAATTTTATTAATACCAATACTTCTCTCAGTTATTAACTAATGGTAAAAGCAAGTAACCAATATTAAAGGTGATTAATAATATTTAGTTTAAATATGCTAGAGAGGAGAAAAAAACGTATATGAAATTGATCTTGTGTAGCGTACTGAAAACTTTCACTGGATGTGAAACGAACGATCCTCCCCATATGTCATGGTAGAGGACGAAAGCAGGGGGCGAGGAGTTATGTCGGGTGCGTAGTTAAAATCTGGCTCCGATTTATACGGTCGTTCCTGTACATTAACTAATGTCAACAAAACATCTTTGTTGACACATAAAAGCACACAGAAGCACATGAAAAACTTCGAAGCCAAATGCAAAACAAGTTGTTCATCAAAGTAAAAGAGCCCTGTCTCCAAGACAAAATTGCTCAATAATCAAGATTCCACGTTGTCAATTCATGCATATGATCTTGACGAAGGAGAAGTTGTCGACGTGGATGCCGAGTCGCTGAAAAATGACAATTTTCAACATTAGCAAGTTACAACTAACATTTTTATACTTGATTTGAGGAACATTTTCTTAATGCAACAAAATTAAGTATGTTACTGTTAAAATATCTTTCTTTCAAGAGTTCATATATTGGGGTGTAAAATCATTTTTAAATAATTGTGAATTTTTGGTAATTAAAAAAAAAAATGAAGAAATAAATAAAAATTGTAGCACACAGCTTATGTGTGCTAAAGTTGCACTAAAAGAGTGTGTAAGCATCGTCTAACCCGTGTATTTGAGGCATAAAATAATCTGGGTATTTCTGGGGTTTTTTTTTTAGATGACAATCTGGGTTTATCTCTAGAACTTGAGTGGCAACCTTGAAAAGAGAAACCTTATACCTCGTCATGTTTTTTGTTTTAAACTTTTACAGTTTGTTAATACTAAAGAAAGAGGGGCTGAACTTTTCAAAAATACGAAACAATATCATCATAAGCAGTATTTACTTAAAATGTACGAATTTTCATTCAACGCATAATTTTAGAGCCAAGCGATACTAGCTTTTCTGTCATCTTAAGACGCCTCCAGTTTCCTGTGATTTTAGCTTTTGTCATGACAATCAACAAAACACAGGTACTTTCATTTGATCGTGCAGGTGTTTACCTACTAGACATAATCTTTGCTCATGGTCAACTTTATGTATAGCTCACATTAGGAAGGTGCCTTGAGAGCCCTCATAGTGGGAACATTGCATATCAAAAAGGGAAAGATTCTAAGGTCATATAATAATCACTTGAAGACGATACTGCAATCAATAAATCAACAAGAATAAGATTGTTGGGCCTTGGCATCAAAAGTAAGACGATAAGAGATGGACGTATGAGAGGATGCATCCGTCGTGTATACTTCTTCTTCTTCTTCTTCTTCCTCGTTCGCCCTGAAAAGGATGGTGGTTGCGTTGTGTCTGTTTCCAACGTAGCTGTGATATCTGCACCTTTTGGTCGACACATCCGACTTCTGCACGGCATTTTTTAGATACAACCAGCGCGCTGCATGTGCAATTTACATCAATACCTTTCAAAATTTGCTGATGGTGACTGGGACTTAATGTGTTTGCCCGGAGCGTAATGATCTGGATTCTGATCAATAATAATTATAAAAATAGGAAGGTACTCAGACAATCGAAAAGTATATATCCATCATCAGTTAATTATTATATTAACTCGCGACTGTGTTCTTGTCTTGCCATAGCAGTTGGTAGCTAGTGACACCGTTTTTCTACTGACAGGTAGATATAGTTTTTCGACATTTTTCCTACCGGTATGTTAATGAGTAGTGCCAACGATTTTTTTTTTTTAAACATTGCTCAACAAAATTATATAGTTATGGTATGGTAGTAAGTCTGGTAGCTGTTAAAATATTTAATGTTGTCTACTAGAATTTTGTGAATATTTTTCGATGCGGGCAATAGCCAATGCAAATGGAAATTAAGGTAAGAATGTGGAGATGGATATGGCATACACTCAGAAGAGAACAATCACGCATAGCCAGAGGTGCCCTTGACTGGAACCCACAAGGGAAAAGATGAGTGAGGAGGCCAAGGAGAACTTGGAGAAGAACAGTTTGTTCAGGTGGTAAAAAGAAAATTATGACTTGACAATGTAAATTGCACAAAAGTTATCTCAAATAGTCATTTAAAATCCAGGTTGAACACAGACCTATCGTACATTTAAGCTTAGGCGAGGGATAACTGGCTCAGAATCTCCCCTCCTTGTTGAGCAAGGCCATTATCAAAGGATAAGGCCTGCTCATCGAGTGAGACTATGGTAGGTAACCAGCTGCCAAAAGGACCCACAGCGATTGCCAGTGTCCGGCTTTATCCAGTCCTTCATTTCGCTGTTTGTTAGCCATTCCTCACAAAAAGCCTTCTGATACCCTGGCTTCACTTTTTTTACGGGGTGGCATGTGTGTCATCATGCTGCTAAAACTACCTAGGGTACCTTTATTATCGCTCATTTTAGAATCTTAATTTTTATAATTGTTTGACACACACACACACACAAACAATATGCTTTTTATCTGAAGTTTAAAATTTAAAAAAAGAATACTTTAAAAAAAACATCGCAAAAATGACTAAGGATTGTAGATGACAGCCATTAACAGAATAACAGGAAATAGATAGCTGATGTAAATGAGTACAAAATACAACGTCATTGATGTGGTTAAAAGCAAGAATTAATATTTAGTGGAATAGAAAAACAATAGTGCATATTTTTTTGTACATTTAATAGGAGGGTTTGGTTTTCTTCCATTCACAGAAACGGAAATACAATGAGAACAGAGTGAAGAGGAAAGAGATGGGGATGCACGCGACAGATATACACGAGCGACGGAGAACGACAAAATGAGAAAACGGTTCCAGAGAAAATACAGTATAATGTTTATTGTTCAGTGCACAGAATATACATTGTAAATGTCAATTGTCAAATATACCCAGATTAATGCAGATTTGGGAAAAAGCAATACCCAGATACCCAGACGGTAGTCAAAAAACCCAGTTCTAGTAAAAAATACCCAGCCGTGGCAACACTGGCTCTTTTAATATGATACAATAATATCAAAGTGACCATTTCTTGACCGGTTACTTGCGGAGAAATCCAAATAAACGAGATTTGTTGACCTCTATAATATCATCATTATTTGTTGACCTCTATATTACCATCATTATTTGTTGACCTCTATATTATCATGTTTATTTGTTGACCTCTATATTATCATCATTATTTGTTGACCTCTATATTATCATCATTATTTTTTTTCTCGCTCGTTACGAAGCGTGGAACCACCACTACACTGGTACCCTCGCAGGACGCCTGCACCAAACAGTCACATGACTTTTGTAGTGGTCAGTTTTATTGTAATTAGTTATACATGATGATGTTGTCAGCCTCATGTACCATCTCATATTAGTCACCTTGTACGAATTGTCTGAGCATAACGTTCACTCAAGTACAGAGTCATGAGTACTGTTTCTCTAGTTTCTCCAAAAGCCAGTGTTAATATTTCTAACAAAGTTGTCACAAAACGGTTTTTGCGCTCTCATGTCCACTGCAGCAGGATTGCATTACATTCCTTTGAGAGTGATATTTTGTTATTTTTCTCTCCCCTGTCCTTATTTGTCAACACAGAAAACTCATCCGAAGGTCAATGTTTACATTACTTCCACACTAAAATTTACGTTAATTCACCGGCCCATCCAGCGTATAGAATGACGATTCATGAACCATCAGTGCACGCGCTGGTGATTGCTTTATTGATAATTTCGTAAATAAAACTAAAAGCATAAAGTAGTTCCAGGTTCCCTACAGAGCAGGGAGGGAAAGATGAAAGAAATGATGTACATTCTAAGTATAATACTTACAATTTCATAGCAATGTAAATGTCCACATAAACATATTCACTTTAAAATTAATGTAAGTTTTCAAACTTTAAACCAGTGTAAATGTCTATGTGAAAATATTCTTTTTAAAGTAACGGAAGTTTCAAACTTTTCAATCAGTGTAAAACATAAATGAAAACATATTCAATTTATATTGTGAACACTTTTCAATCAGTGTAAAACATAAATGAAAACATATTCAATTTATATTGTGAACACTTTTCAATCAGTGGAGATGTATATGTAAACAGACTATTTACCTTTTCATTTAAATATAAAGTAACTATGAAAGCTACTCCTAATATGAAATTATCACCCCTGGTGGTTAGGCCAGTCTTTACCAAAACACGCTAAGCAGAGCACAGAAAAAAAAAAGAGACAGAGACAGAAGAATTAGAATCAAAAGGTTTGAGTGACAGTTGAATTTCCCATAAATGAAGATTTAGAAGGGAGATAAATCTCGACAGCAGTAGTCGTTTTCCAGTCGTGAACGCCCTAACATCTAGAGACAGCTAGTTAACACTGAGGCAGTAAGGAAGAATGAACGCCCTAACATCTAGAGAGAGCTAGTAAACACTGAGGCAGTAAGGAAGAATGAACGCCCTAACATCTAGAGACAGCTAGTTAACACTGAGGCAGTAAGGAAGAATGAACGCCCTAACATCTAGAGACAGCTAGTTAACACTGATGCAGTAAGGAAGAATGAACGCCCTAACATCTAGAGACAGCTAGTTAACACTGAGGCAGTAAGGTAGAATGAACGACCTAACATCTAGAGACAGCTAGTTAACACTGAGGCAGTAAGGAAGAATAAGAGAGCAAGACATTGCGAAAATAATTGAGTCTAAATTTATGCTGTACAAGGTTCACCAACCTCAAGGGAAGTAAGGACTCATTATTTCACACCAGCCACGTTACATGTAAATAAACGTCATCATATGTTGCACTGTTGTCGGAGTCAAGTTACTCATCTAGTGTTGATATCAATCGTCAGCTGTCTGCTTGAACTGTTGTTGTTTTGCATCAAGTAAGAAATGACTTTTATACCATCAACCAAGGCCTGCCTACTGTTGGGGTAGTGATACCAACCACTATACAACATCATCAGCAATGCACGGCCACACATACATGTGGCTGGCAACCACATCATGTTTATTTAATTGGTACAGAAACCACCACTGGAAGATCACATGCATGTTTTAAATGTATGCTGTCTGCAAGGTGACCAGCTGTAGTTGTGGATCTATGCTCCATTGGGTGCTTTAGGAACATAAATACATAACTTTTACATAATCAGGAAATACATCACCTGTTACATAACTCTTACAGTCATGAAATATATGAAACATTACTTAACACTTACATAATCAGGAAATATATCAAACACTATTTAACTCTTACATAATCAGGAAATATATCACACATTACTTAACTCTTACATAATCAGGAAATTAATAACGCATTAATTAACTCTTACACAATCAGAAAATATATTACCCATTACATAACTCGTACACAATCATGAAATATATCACCCATTTCATAAAAGTTAGTTGCTTATTGTAACTGTCTTTTTTTCTTTGTTGATGTGATCACTGGCCCAAGACAGTATACATGTTGTTAGATGTGTAGTGCGAGCGTATGATGAATTGAGTGTGGGTGCGAATGAAGGCGCGAATGTGTTTAGGCTCGTATAGATGTAGATCCTGCAACCCATACTCTCACATGCAGTAATCAAGGATGCTTTGACACTGCAGGCATGTTTCAAGACATTTATTGACGGGAACACACATAGTATCAACAGGAACAGTCAGTGTAACAAGGTCATGCTGACCTGACATCGATAGGTATACATTTGGCATTCAAAAAGGTAAACATCAGAATAGACGTGCATGGTCAATAGCAAAGTTCTTCAATAATGACAGTTCGTAGCGTCGCCCTTGGCGTCTCTGACTAAACGCGTCAGATGCCTTAGTTACTTTGACACACAGGTGCAACTTGGCACTCCCCGCCAATTGCACATATCAGGCTGTAGTATAATAGCCGAAAGCACAGGCCTCGTTCTGACGTCGGCCGTGTACTTCTGTTAAATAGGTTATCATCAACCCTGCAGTAATACTTATTGTAGATAGAAGTTCCGCCAATCTGCGGCTCCCACAATATATCTTCGTCACTGGATTTCTGGACAATATAAGACTAACAGTCTTGGATGGCTACCTCGAGCACAAATATATAAGTTCTGAAATGGCGGATCAGTGAGCTGCTGTTCACCCTAGGTAATCCTTTACATGTTCTGCCACCGAAAAGCGTAATAATGCATAAAGGTCGGTATTACCTGGAAAATGAATCCTCAGAACTAAACAAGGAATTCTGTCGTCATCCCGACGCACAGAGATTCACTGGGGAAAACTGCCATAGCAGTTACTTCGAAGATTCTCCCCGAAAAACAATGGACTCTTGGTCCCTTCAGAAAAACAGGACCTCCCGGCTTCCCGGAAGTATATCTCACTCCCGCTTAAAAAACCTTCCCATAGGCCTACGCCGAACTGTCAACCTCTGACCCTACAGGTCAAACACAATGAATGAATAAACAAGGGAAGACAACCCCTAATCAACCTGACATCGCAGGTAAAGACACAATTATACTTATGATACAAACATAAGCAAATAACTTGACAGATGACTCCGTCGAAAATGACAGCAACATTACTACCACCCCCCTGTAAAAAAAAAAAATGCAATTTTTTTTTTTTTTTTTTAATATGTTCATGAGCAAGATAGCACCAGTATCACTTCTGTGCTCATGCAAACAATGAACCTAATATCAGGTACAATAGAAGAGGGTACAAATCATCTCCCAACATAGGAGAAAATATTTCCTTTAAGCCAAACAAACTAAGGGATACCATTCAAGAAACCTAAGTTGCTGGCAATACCAATCATATATCAAACATTACTAAATAATATAATCATAGCAATATACAAATGTCAATGCTATTTTAGCAACATATCACTGATGGATGGACAAAATGAAATTTGTTAAATTATCTAAACATCATCCAAATACATTTGTATTACAACATATTATGATATTAAGGACAGACCTAAGTCTGAAAATATATCAGGAAAAACTAGGACACAAGATTTAACTGGAATCATGTGGGCATCTAGACAATATGTCCGCCATCACATTATCCGAACCACGGATAGCTCGCACCGTGAAATGGAAAGGCTGAAGAGCAATAGCATAACGAGTAGATCTCGAGCTCTTCAAATCCTTACTTTGCATAGCCGTAAGAGCTTTTTGGTCGGTTTCCATAAAGAAATGCGCGCCCAGAAGGAACCTTTGTAGCTTAAGAATGGACCAAACCATAGCCAACAATTCACGGTCCAAAACCGAGTAATTCCTTTCTGCCGCATTCAGCTTCCTAGAAATATACATTACAGGATGCAGAGTTCCTGAATATTCCTGCATTAGTGCCGCTCCAATGCCAGTGGAAGAGGCATCACTACGAAGGACAAAAGTCTTATCAATCGTCGGTAGTCTTAAGATAGGATGAGATGAGAACAAATTCTTAACCTGATCCAATGAAGATTGGCATTCTTGGGACCAACGCACCATATTAGGAGAACCTTTTTTCAATAACGTTGAAAGTGGTGCCATAATGGAGGACAGATTCTCAATGAATCTTCCATAGAATTGTATCAATCCCAAGAGACTACGCACTTGCTTTTTTGTCTTCGGAACCGAGATATTTAATATCTTTGAAATGTTTTGGTCCTCTGTCTTCAACAGACCATGACCAACTCGATGACCTAGGAAGGAAATTTCACTAAACCCAACAAAAGCTTTAGAGGGTTTAGCAGTCAATCTATGCTCACGTAGAGTAGATAGCAATTCCTTTAGACCCACATAGTGTTCTTCCCAAGTATCGCTGAAAAGACAGATGTCGTCTAAATATGCAATGACATCTGCACGATCTGATAGAATTCGACGCATCATGCGCACGAAAGTCGCTGGGGCGTTCATAAGCCCGAAAGGCATAAAATTCCATTGAAACAGACCCCTAGGTGTCGAAAAAGCAGTGAGAGGTTTGGCGTGTTCCGTCAATGGGACTTGCCAATAACCTTTCGACAAGTCTAGTTTAGTAAAGAATTTAGCTTTAGAAAGTCTAATAAGTAGATCATCTAATAACGGCATAGGTTCAGCATCGAACTTCGTAACTTGATTTAATTTGCGATAATCAACGCAAAGACGTATGTTATTGTCTTTCTTTCGAACAATAACTATCGACGAAGAATAAGCTGAAGTGGATGGTTCAATTATTTGTAGTTGAATCATTTCATCCAATTCTTTCTCGACTTGTGCTTGAAAATGAATAGGTATTGGGTATGGTCTTACTCTGATCGGATTACGATCAGTAAGTATGATGTCATGTTCTATGACATCTGTGTGTCCAGGAATGTCGGTAAGGACATCCTGATATGATTGTAACGTAGAGGATACTTGACGCTGTTCCTCAAAAGACAAGTTGGAAGAGACTGTAACGTCTCTCCACGATTCCGTTGAAGTAAGTGGAATCGCAGGAAGAGGTAAGTTCACGTCAGAAAAAAAAAAATAGTTTCCTCATCCTGTATAACGGACAGGGATGAGATGTGACCATGTTGAACTGGAGAGTCGTCCGTCGCCTGGAAAATAGGCTGTAAATAGTCTGGACGTTCAATAAACTCTGTTAGCATATTTATATGGAAGGTTTTATGCCTTCCATCCACATCGACAATATAGTCGACATCAGAAATTTTCGAGACTATAGTGTATGGACCCTTCCAAGAAATGAGAAGTCTATTCTCTCTTGAGGGCAGTAAGACATATGCTTTGTCTCCAGGACAAAGTTGACGTAGGCGTCTTTTCTTATTAGCAAATCGCCTAGCTTTTTCTTTCGCAAATTCGGAAGATGAAGTTGCTAACCTGCACGATTCGATAATCTTTTCTCTAAGAGCTATAACATATTCATATGACGATTGTGTATCATCGTCAATATTATCGGAAGTTATCAAATCGTGTAACAAGGACATTGGCCCGCGCGGTTGCGCGCCAAAGACAAGTTCGAAAGGAGAAAACCCTGTATGCTCGTTGGGAACCTCTCTATAGGCAAAGAGGACTGCAGGTAAAACCCTGTCCCAATCTTCAGGATGATCCTCCGTTATCTTGCCAAGTAAGTTCTTTAGTGTCCTGTTAAGACGTTCTACCAATCCATTGGACATTGGATGATAAATACTACTGAGAGACCTTTTAATGTCTAGCGTAGCCATTACCTGAGACATAACGTCCGAAATTAACTGAGTGCCGTGATCCGACAGTATTTCTCCGGGGAATCCCAGACGAGAAAATACGAGCCAAAGAGCATCAGCGATATCGACAGTTGATATGCTCTTCAGAGGAATAGCCTCTGGCCAACGCGTGCACATGTCCACGCAAGTGAGGATAAATTGGTGTCCTCTGGCTGACTTAATTTTGAACGGACCAATGATGTCTATAGCCATTTTCTGAAACGGCCGAATCGGAATATCTGCAGCCTGAATAGGAGCAGCATGTCTCGGACCCCTAGACTTGACCTCTTGACAAATTTTGCAAGATCGGCAATAAATTCGGATGTCTTTATTCACGAATGGCCAAAAGAATGACGCAAGGACTCTAGTTTTAGTTCTGGAAAAACCCATGTGTCCAGCACACTGAGAATCGTGTGCATGCCGAAGAATTAAGGCTCTCATACACTTAGGCACAAGAATTTGCGAATGCATAGACTTGTCCGAGTGTTGTACCATTCGTACCAATATACCATTCTTCATAGTAATATACGATTTGTGATTCGTATTTTGATTGGGATCCCCTTTCTTTGCCAGAAGGAAGTATTTCTTCAAAGAAGGATCCTCTTCTTGACGTTTAACAAACGAGTCATGGGAAATCACCAAGTGCTCGTCTTGGCTATCAACTTCATTACTATTATCAGATGAAGTTGGGGGATTAAGAGCTTGAGCTCTTGTCACCACTGCATTGACCGTTTGAATGTTTTCTTCTTCCCAACTAGAAATTTGTTGCGGGGTGCATTCCTTAACCCCATGAATACGACCGATTATAAGATCCGCAATAGGATTAGGAAGAAGACATGCATGGACATCTCCTGTGAAGAAAGGAGTGTCAATCCTAATAATAGCAGTAGGATAGCTTTCCATAGTACCACCAAATGTAACACATTTGATTGTTTTTCCAGTGGCACAGCAAGGATCTATCAGAGACTCCTTAACCCCGACGGTAGTACATCCCGAATCGAAAAGTACTGAGACTAGCCTATCATTTATTAGACCTTTATCTAAGATGAGAGATCCTCTCCCATCATGCGCAACTGTAGCAGGTAGAGCAGGAAGAGGGTGACCACAACTTAGCGTAGATACAGTCGATGAATCGAACAATGTTAAGCATTGGGGGCATTCAGTTGCTCTCCCAAAATCGAAAGCACAACCAGTGATAGCCCTAGAGTTACCACTATCATTTGCTGTATTACAGGCTCCATCAAACTCTTGTTGTGCAGAGTTTGCCTGTTGGTAAGGTCTTTTCTTGTTAAACCTAGGTCTACCTCGATTATCATTTCCCCTGTAATTATTTTGACTATCATTTCCCCTGTAATTATTTCGACTATCATTTCCCCTGTAATTGTGATCATATTGTCTATTGTACTCATCATTCCGGTTTGAATCCCGGTTTCTAAATTCACCATCGTCATAATCTTGACGTCGAGAATGATTACCTCGAAAATTTGAATAGTTATTATTTGGATAGCCTTTGCGAAAGTGTCTCAAATTATTACCACTAAAATTACGAGAACTACCATCTTGTCTCCACTGCATAGACGAAGAACCATCATGTGTTGGATTACTCCGCTTCTGAGTGTAATTTTGATTACTTCCCCTATTCCAATTTTGTTGAGCACCCTGAAATTTTTTTTTTCTGAAATTAGGGCCATATGGTGTTGCCGAAGCAGCTGGCAACCCTTCTTTCACTTTAGAATTGCTAACTGTAGCATGGGGATGTGCTGTGGCATACTGACAACAGTATTCCTCCATTTCTTTTAAGTTTTTAGGCTTACGCTCATGAAGGAATGCAAGAAAAGAATCATTAACAGATGACAAAACCTTATCTCGCAATAATAAGTCCATTAGACCTTCATATGTTTTCTCAATCTGAGACAACTCAACCCATCGTGTAAATGTACGACGTATCTTTGTAACAAAATCAGAGAAATCTACTCCATTTTCTGGCAACATTGTCCTAAAACGAAGACGATAGTCTTCTTGTTTTAGTTGATATTTTTTTAGCAGTGCTGCCCTGACAACATCATAATTAGTCCTCTCATGTTCGTCTATTGTCATAAGAGTAGTCACTGTGTCACCTGTAAAAAATGGCATCAGTTGTTCAACATATTTTTCCTTTTTTATGTTATGCGTATCGCACAAAAATTGGAATCTATCTAGATAATCTGCTACGTCATCCTTTAAAGGATTGAAATGAGGCAATTTAATCCTACTAACAAACTCCCTTGTCGTACTCGAAGTTGTTTGCTGAGCACCCATACTCGCTAATTTCAATTTCTCTAACTCCAAAGTTGCGAGTTTTTCATCAAGTTCCATCTTCTGTTTTCTTTCCTCATGTTCCATTTTTCTGATTTCAGCCTCAGCTTGAGCTTTCCTCTCCTCTGCAGCAGCCTCTTTGTCTAATCTCTTTTGTTCCGCTTCTTTGTCTAATCTCTTTTGTTCAGCTTCTTTGTCTAATCTCTTTTGTTCAGCTTCAAATCTCCTTTCCTCCACCTGCATCTGCAATTTCTTTTGTTCAGCAGCAATATCAGCTTCTCTGTCTAGCCTTTTTTGTTCAGCAGCTGCTTCTCTTTCTAATCTCTTCTCTTCAGCCATAGTTTTTTTTTCCTCTGCAGCAGCCCTTCTCTCTTCAGCAGCTAATGCTTTGTCATACTGAGCAACAGCCCACTGTTCTAACTGTTGACCAGTCTTATCAAGGGCTCTCCCTTGTGTAATAAAGTAGTCCAATGTAGACATCTTGTCTACTGAGATCAGTAACTTGCAGAAGCAAATATATTAAATTATCCCACTTTAATGGGAGACAAGTCTGAAATGATAGACTTGTATACTCACTTCACTTTCTTTCACACTCTTAGTCTTGTTTATAATGTACCCAAAAAAATAACCTGAGTACCTGTGGAAAAAAAAAATTCCCTTATATCCCACTCACTATGGGCACAAGTCTTTTTTATAAAGAACTTGAATATGTATTTCACCTTGTCTCAATCTTTGTAGATAACAAGTCTTTTATCAAAGAACTTGTATAAATATCTTATATAATATTTTATTAAGAAACTCTATATGAAGAGTCTATCTTATCAATAATATCAAAACATGACCAAGTATGTGTATGTAGACTGTGTATGACAGTAATGTAGTACAAAAAAAAAAAAAATACAAAGACAAAGATACAAAACAATACAAATGGCAACACTGTTTTAACCAAAAATGTGTAGAGAAATACACAAGAAAGGAGAGACCTACAGAATACAAACAAAACAAATCGACAATCAAAATTGAAAAACAGACAAAATATTACAAAAACAACGTTAAGTACAATTACATCACAGCTAACATCAATAGCGACCAATTGTCACTAGCAAATTTCCAAATTAAGAAAATTTGCACCTACAGAACGCTTACAGTAAGCCTCGATCAAGTGGCATATTTACCGTAAGACCCACCAACCGAAAAACCCGCAGGAAAATACACAAAACAGTAGAAATAACATAAACATATAGCAATCAATTTCAATGTGTTGCAGAACAAGTTCAGTCACAGCTGAAACTAAAATAAATTCCTTGCTCCTTGCGAACACAGAAACGAAATGTCAAACGCGCACTGAACGTCAAATCCACTGTAACATAAAGTGGTATTCACGAACCAAAGTTACTATGACCTTCTCAAATTAGGGCTTGCACATTGAATGTTTACTATTTCCACGTACTGTTTACAGACACTTGACCTCCAACAATGTAGCTTGAATGC
This sequence comes from Oreohelix idahoensis, assembly GCA_024509875.1. Lineage (NCBI taxonomy): Eukaryota > Metazoa > Mollusca > Gastropoda > Stylommatophora > Oreohelicidae > Oreohelix > Oreohelix idahoensis. The sequence continues at coordinate 39,340 of JAMPIV010019318.1, forward strand.
TCTGACCTAGAAAAGTCTGTTGTTGAATGAAACGTGTAACAACCAGCAGTACTGTTTACAATAGGAACCCGCCTTCTATGCAGTTATGGTCCACGTAGCAAATGCCTAGTAGTTAACTTCAGTACATGTCTTGTTATGCTTTATGTAGCATTATAATATAAATGCTCGTACTGTTTATTTGGGTCAACCGTTGATGACCTATATCTGTCCTGTTGTAGCCAAAACTTGCAAGTGTAGAATTAGCGCTGTGTGTTACGGCTGTCCCGTGTGTAGCTTAGACCCACAGATCAGAAGTGTAATGTGTACTTGTCCTTCTTGTAACTTTCTCGACAAAACTGGAGACATCATACATGTAACAGCCAACCAGGAATGTAAATTTCTGGATCCATAAATGTCAACAATAATGTCAAATGCTCGCTCTGTTCTTTTTAAACCCACAGATCTGGTCCATCAGAAATGTAAGTTTCTAGGCCACATTGGCGACAAGAAATGTATCATAAGAGCCCACGTAACTGGTCCACCAGAAATGTAACTGTCTTTTTTTCTTTGTTGATGTGATCACTGGGCCAAGACAGTATACATGTTGTTAGATGTGTAGTGCGAGCGTATGATGAATTGAGTGTGGGTGCGAATGAAGGCGCGAATGTGTTTAGGCTCGTATAGATGTAGATCCTGCAACCCATACTCTCACATGCAGTAATCAAGGATGCTTTGACACTGCAGGCATGTTTCAAGACATTTATTGACGGGAACACACATAGTATCAACAGGAACAGTCAGTGTAACAAGGTCATGCTGACCTGACATCGATAGGTATACATTTGGCATTCAAAAAGGTAAACATCAGAATAGACGTGCATGGTCAATAGCAAAGTTCTTCAATAATGACAGTTCGTAGCGTCGCCCTTGGCGTCTCTGACTAAACGCGTCAGATGCCTTAGTTACTTTGACACACAGGTGCAACTTGGCACTCCCCGCCAATTGCACATATCAGGCTGTAGTATAATAGCCGAAAGCACAGGCCTCGTTCTGACGTCGGCCGTGTACTTCTGTTAAATAGGTTATCATCAACCCTGCAGTAATACTTATTGTAGATAGAAGTTCCGCCAATCTGCGGCTCCCACAATATATCTTCGTCACTGGATTTCTGGACAATATAAGACTAACAGTCTTGGATGGCTACCTCGAGCACAAATATATAAGTTCTGAAATGGCGGATCAGTGAACTGCTGTTCACCCTAGGTAATCCTTTACATGTTCTGCCACCGAAAAGCGTAATAATGCATAAAGGTCGGTATTACCTGGAAAATGAATCCTCAGAACTAAACAAGGAATTCTGTCGTCATCCCGACGCACAGAGATTCACTGGGGAAAACTGCCATAGCAGTTACTTCGAAGATTCTCCCCGAAAAACAATGGACTCTTGGTCCCTTCAGAAAAACAGGACCTCCCGGCTTCCCGGAAGTATATCTCACTCCCGCTTAAAAAACCTTCCCATAGGCCTACGCCGAACTGTCAACCTCTGACCCTACAGGTCAAACACAATGAATGAATAAACAAGGGAAGACAACCCCTAATCAACCTGACATCGCAGGTAAAGACACAATTATACTTATGATACAAACATAAGCAAATAACTTGACAGATGACTCCGTCGAAAATGACAGCAACACTTATCCTTTACAGGACGTAGAAATGAACACCAGCTTTTATTGGCTGTTTTTTTTATTTTTCTAGGCAATTTTTTCATTCAGTAGTTTGCTATTGCTTTCTGAAAGGTACGACACTTATACTATTGTTGAAAATTCCACACAAAGTGATCTGCTACCAAACCGCCACTATCCACTCTGCCACGAACTCCCACGCGACCCAGATATGTACCATAGGACGACCCAGACTTATTATAGTCGCAATCACTGCTACAGTTCCACTATATAACAGTATAGACCAGATTACACAAGACAAAGGCCTTAATACTGTGTCTAGTAAATGATAGAAGAATGAGAATAAGTAAAGGACAGAATGTGGCTATGCTGTTTACAGGCCTCGAGTTTCCCCTCCTTATATGTTTATACGTTTATAAAATACCAGAAACCTACATTCTGTCCTTTACTTATTCTACTGACACTTGTCACGGACGACATAAATATTTTACATAATTATCCCCCTGTCATCATTGACTAGTTAGGGGAGTTAGCATGTTTGCTTTCCAAGGGAAACAACTAGATTATGAGCAAAATATCAGACTGAGTAGAAGATGTTCATATTTTGTAATTTGTATAAACGTATTATAAACAATTGCATTAGCCAAACATTTTGTTTCAGGTACAATATTTGTAATTGTTCCTTTTTTCAAATTTTCTGTGTTGTCTATGCACAAATTAAACAAATTTAAAAGATTTTCAACTTAATGCACATTTTAAAGTATTGAGCTCTTAGCTTTTCTACCACTCTCAATGATAATTAAACAATATGAATGATATCTCTGTCTGTTTGTTCTAAGCTCGGCCATTTGGCTAAGATCAAAGTGTCTTAGCCAAGGCCGAAATCACACACGTTCTACTAAATAAAGTCAATAGACCTCACTTTGAGCCCCAGAAGGGGTTAAAAAAAACAAAATCGCACAACATGTCTCATCAGCACTAACTAGTGCTGTTCATTAATCTGAAAATTGCCCTTTTTGTATTTCTATCAATAGTTTTCTGCTTGCGTGTTATTAATAAAAGAAAAACACATGTTTGTATATTGCTTCGTATTTATGGTCAAGTGTTATCTCTTAACGAGGAGTTTGGATTTGCTTAAACCAAATAAATAAATAAGTACATACATTAAGAAAAAACTGAATACTCTGATTTGAAAGTGTCCAATGGCTAAAATTCTTGCTACCCGTGGCAAGGTGATTGGTATCAAAATCTTAAACACAAAATATGTCATTACTTTACGTCGTATTATTTGGTTCGGTGTGTGCAACGTTTCAAAGTAGGGCATCAATTTCAAATATTAACCATGTGCCTGGATAAGTCGGTTATATCAGTAGGCTATTTTGTAATGTGATATATCTCCTGATTTGTAAGAGTTTTGTAATGTGTGATATATTTATTGATTATGTAAGATTTATGTAATGGGTGATATATTTCCTGAATGTGTACGAGTTATGTAATGGATGATATATTTTCTGATTATGTAAGTGTTAAGTAATATGTGATATATTTCCTGATTATGTAAGAGTTATGTAATGTGTTATATATTTATTGATTATGACAGAGTTATGTAATGGGTGCTATATTTCTTGATTGTCTAAGAGTTAAGTAATGTGTGATATATTACCCATTACATATAAGTTAGTATCTAATATGGGTCTTCAAAGGTGTCTACCGTCGCACAAGATTACTCTTGGCGACCCTCTGATGATGGTGTCTAGTTCGTCGTCACGCCACTTCTACCCTAACTTTGTTCCAGAGATTAGTACGCTCACTGGCACCACCAAGCCAATCTTGACTCACAGATTGTTTGCTCAGAGAAATAAAGGCACTTGACTAGGTCTCTTACTTAGTTCTGGGGTGTTGTTATGTTAACAATGAATTACCACTATGACTCCGTGTTTTAGATTTCTCAGATTCCGTTGGTCCCTGTTAAATGGTAGAGTTTATTCTGGTCTCTGAAGAACTTAAATTTGCTCAAACAGTAGGGGCGGGTTCCGATATACGAATCTTGATTATAACTTCTGGCATTCTGGTTTTCGTCTTGGCAAGCGATTCTCACAGTGTACTAGACTTGCAAGAAATGTCAGATTATATTGCAAGTTTTCTGCACTTTTAAATTTATGATGAAATACATAGCATGACTCATCTATTTTAAAATTTCAAACGTTACTTTTCTAAAAATGGGTTGTAAACATCCGATTATTACGTCCCTCACACTTCAACATGTCTTCACAGATTGGGGGATTATCTGACGTGCCTATCCCACGTAATTCAACTATCGTTATCAGACTATGACTTGGCACAATTCGACCGTCTTGTCTGGACATTTCGTGGTTTATCCGCACCTCCAATATGGAAGTATATTATTCTGTGGAATTGTAAAGGATTACTCTAAAATGTGGGACCGTCACGTTTGTGTGATCCAATTAGTCCATCGGGGATGGGACGGCAAATTAACGTGAATTGAAGTTTGAAAGTAATGTAAACATTCACCTTCGGATGAGTTTTCTGTGTTGACAAATAAGGGCAGGGCATATAAAAAATAACAAAATATCACTCTCAAAGGAATGTAATGCAATCCTGCTGCAGTGGACATGAGAGCGCAAAAACCGTTTTGTGACAACTTTGTTAGAAATATTAACACTGGCTTTTGAAGAAACTAGAGAAACAGTACTCATGACTCTGTACTTGAGTGAACGTTATGCTCAGACAATTCGTACAAGGTGACTAATATGAGGTGGTACATGAGGCTGGCAACATCATCATGTATAACTAATTACAATAGAACTGACCACTACAAAAGTCATGTGACTGTTTGGTGCAGGCGTCCTGCAAGGGTACCAGTGCAGTGGTGGTTCCACGCTTCGCAACGAGCGAGAAAAAAAATAATGATGATAATATAGAGGTCAACAAATAATGATGATAATATAGAGGTCAACAAATAATGATGATAATATAGAGGTCAACAAATAATGATGATAATATAGAGTACAACAATAATGATGATAATATAGAGGTCAACAAATAATGATGATAATATAGAGGTCAACAAATAATGATGATAATATAGAGGTCAACAAATAATGATGATAATATAGAGGTCAACAAATAATGATGATAATATAGAGGTCAACAAATAATGATGATAATATAGAGTACAACAAATAATGATGATAATATAGAGGTCAACAAATAATGATGATAATATAGAGTACAACAAATAATGATGATAATATAGAGGTCAACAAATAAAGATGATAATATAGAGGTCAACAAATAAAGATGATAATATAGATGTCAACAAATAATGATGATAATATAGAGGTCAACAAATAATGATGATAATATAGAGGTCAACAAATAATGATGATAATATAGAGGTCATCAAATAATGATGATAATATAGAGGTCAACAAATCTCGTTTATTTGGATTTCTCCGCAAGCAACCGGTCAATAAATGGTCATTTTGATATTTTTGCATTATATTAAAAGAGCCACCATATACCTTGTCATGTTTTTGTTTTAAACTTTTACAGTCTGTTAATACTAAAGAGAGAGGGCTGAACTTTTCAAAAATACGAAACAATATCATCATATGCAGTAATTACTTAAAATGTACGAGTTTTCATTCCACGCATAATTTTACAGCCAAGCGATACTAGCTTTTCTGTCATCTTAAGACGCCTCCAGTTTCCTGTGATTTTAGCTCTTGTCATGACAATCAACAAAACACAGGTACTTTCATTTGATCGTGCAGGTATTTACCTACTAGACATAATCTTTGCTCATGGTCAACTTTATGTATAGCTCATTTTAGGAAGGTGCCTTGAGAGCCCTCATAGTGGGAACATTGGATATCAAAAAGGGACAGATTCTAAGGTCATATAATAATCACCTGAAGACGATACTGCAATCAATAAATCAACAAGACTGAGATTGTTGGGCCTTGGCATCAAAAGTAAGACGATAAGATGTGGACGTATGAGAGGATGCATCAGTCGTGTATACAACCAGCGCGCTGCATGTGCAATTAACATCAATACCTTTCAAAATTTGCTGATGGAGACTGGGACTTAATGTGTTGCTCGGAGCGTAATGATCTGGATTCTGATCAACAATAATTATAAAAATAGGAAGGTACCCAGACAATCGTAAAGTATATATCCATCATCAGTTAATTATTATATTAACTCGCAGCTGTGTTCTTGTCTTTCCATAGCAGTTGGTAGCTAGTTGACACCGTTTTGCTACTGACAGGTAGATATAGTTTTTGACATTTTTTCTACCGGTATGTTATCGATTGGAGGCCGACCTCTGTGTAATCTACGTTTTGCTGATGATATTGATCTGATAGCTGGAACAGAATCAGAACTTCAAGACCTTACCTCTAGACTGGAGAAAGTAACAAAAACGTATCGGATGGAAATTAATATGGAAAAAAGCAAGATATTGGTGAATAGCCATAAGAAACATTTTCCGACCAACATTACGTTAAATGGGCAAACATTAGAAGAAATTAACACCTTTAAATATCTCGGGTCCACTATATGTAGTGATGGAAGATCAAGTAAGGAAATCAAGACAAGACTTGAGATGGCCTCAGCTGCCATGACAAGGTTGAATGTGATCTGGAAAAGTAACATCAGTTTTCATGTGAAGATCAAATTATACAAATCACTTATATTATCTATTCTCTTGTATGGGTGTGAGGGCTGGACACTCACTGCAGATACGGAGCGAAGGATTCAGGCTTTCGAGTATAAATGTTATAGAAGAATTATGCGCATTTGCTATAAAGAGCACAAAACAAATGTCTATGTTAGAGAGAAGATAAACACCTATGCAGGCCACCAAGAACCACTTTTGTCAATAGTGAAACGTCGAAAGCTCGCCTGGTTTGGGCATGTAACTCGTCATGACTCCCTTTCGAAAACGATCCTCCAGGGAACAGTCGAAGGTAAACGGAGAAGAGGAAGGCAAAGAAAATCCTGGGCTGATAACATCAAACAATGGGCAGGGCAAGGTTTTTCCACACTTGTACGCATTGCTGAGAATAGAGAGCAGTGGAGGACCCTGTCTGCTGATGCTTCCACCATGGCACCCCTACGACCCATGACGGGTTATGGGTTGAGATGAGATGATGATGTTAATGAGTAGTGCCACATAATGTTTTTTTTGTTTTTGACATTGCTCAACAAAATTATATGGTTATGGTATGGTAGTAAGTCTGGTAGCTGTTAAAATATTTAATGTTGTCTACTAGAATTTTGTGAATATTTTTCGATGCGGGCAAAAGCCAATACAAATGGAAATTAAGGTAAAAAGGTGGGGATGGATTTGGCATACACTCAGAAGAGAACAAACACGCATAGCCAGTGGTGCCCTTGACTGGAACCCACAAGGGAAAAGATGAGTGGGGAGGCCAAGAAGAACTTGGCGAAGAACAGTGGAGGTGGAGGCTAAGGAAATTGGAATGACTTAGGCACACCTGAAACAGACAGCCCAGAATAGAAATCGATGGAGAGTAACTGTTCCAGCCCTATTTTCCACGGGGAACGGAAAGGCGTGATGATCATGATGATTTTTTCAATAATATGTTTTTTTTTAATACACGTTAAGACTATATCGTAGATATGAACACTTGATGACACTTTACTAAGATCAACTCAATAACAATGAACACCACACAGTGTTGTCAATGCTAAACAGCGTTCTTAATCAATCTCTTGAATATACTGTATTACAAAACAACCCAGACAAATGTGTCCGCCGCCACTGCTCTAATAGATTCACACCTTTATAAATAAATAATTGAGATACTTACCTACTCATGACGAAATACCAGTACAGTTTATAAATATCTCACCTTTTCCCTACTGGTATAAGTGCCAAGCGAAATAATTATACTAAAAAATAAATACCACATTCATCGACATAAATTTTGTTTTTCACATTACATATTTTCAAACATCAATTTCATTTAAGGTAAAAATAAAATACATTACTAAATCATAATTCCTGATTATGTATGACTCATTCATTTCCCTAAATCTCCTTATGGAGCATGGATCCACCAATACAGCTGGTCACCTTGTAGACAGCCTACATGTTCACCTTGTAGACAGCCTACACTAAAGCATGGATCCACCAATACAGCTGGTCCACTTGTAGACAGCCTACACTAAAGCATGGATCCACCAATACAGCTGGTCACCTTGTAGACAGCCTACACTAAAGCATGGATCCACCAATACAGCTGGTCACCTTGTAGACAGCCTACACTAAAGCATGGATCCACCAATACAGCTGGTCCCCTTTGACAGCCTGCACTAAAGCATGGATCCACAATACAAAGTCACCTTGTAGACAGCCTACACTAAAGCATGGATCCACCAATACATCTGGTCCCCTTGTAGACAGGCTACACAAAAGCATGGATCCACCAATACAGCTGGTCACCTTGTAGACAGCCTACACTAAAGCATGGATCCACCAATGAAGCTGGTAACCTTGTAGGCAGCCTACACTAAAGCATGTGTGGTTTCTGTAACAATTAATGGTACAAGATGAGGTACCCAACCACATGTATGCATTGTTCTGTATTATTCCTTCATGTTGTGTCTTTTCAATTTGGTTGGTGTTATTTTTTAACTTATTGTGCCTCTCAGTAAGTGACTTCAGCCGTCATTTCTGGTATGATGTTGTCTATTATTTGTTGGTTTTATTATTGCTGGTTACATTCTTAGTAATTAGTTATACTTAGTTTTCTAGTTGTAATTGGAGGTGAGAGTGTAGCAAGGATATACGTGTTCACGATGCTGATATGTGCATCCAATGAACACTTTTTGTGATACGAGAAGTAAGACACTATGAAACTATAAATAATTTACGGGAATTACAGTGCGCAGATGTGGACCATTACTAAACACACCATAGTGACTATAGTCCGTTCGGAAATTCGTGCCCACACATTGAACGTTGTAACTTTGCAACCCCTTGATGGATGTTATTGAAATTTGCTACGTGCCCTACTGATATCAATGCAGTTATTAATATATTTTTTGCACTTACAAAACTCATGTCATGTTCGAATTTTCTTCTTTAAGTTATATAAAAAAAACTCTTACCGTTGTTTGGGTTAATTTTTATTAGTTCTACAAGAAAGTTACAAGATCCGTTCAAAAAATGCGCACTTAATTTTTGTTGCAGCACAGAACAAGCGAGGAAATGTGCTATTCAATATTTTCTTTAGTTGAATTAATGTAGTGACTACATGTCCGTACCAGTGCGCACCTATTGCACACAGTCGCGAGTAATTATTTCAGCGGCGTATGCTAATTGCAATGAGTTGGCTGCAACGAAACAAAACGATACCAGCGTATAATATATTAATAAACTAAACTGCATAATTGTGATAAAATTAACCGTGATACAACGTTAAAATATCTCCAAAGATAAAATGTAGGGATAAAAATAATGCGTAAGCTACTAGAAGACATGATCGCCCATGCCGCGGGTCACCACCCGCCATGGAAACTAACTTGTTAGACGTGAAGGCAAAAACGTTTACCCTTGGGACGGGATGAGAACGGAGATCAAAAGAAAAAAATATGACTGAACGCGTGCTTGAAACTAGCAAGGTTAAAAAGACGCAATTGGTGGGGAAAGGAAAAAAATTCACGTCCCCAAGTTGACATAAGGTAAAGAAATGGACAAAAGGGACCTTAGCTATTATACGCAACAGTCATTTCTTGGACGCTTTTGCGATATTTAGTCCTTTATTTGAATTCAGCGGCAAACGCATTACAGAAGATGCTCGAACATATTTAAAAAAAACAACTAACCTTGAAAAGTAACTTTTTCTTAATAATAATGTTAGGAATATAAAAACTAGCTGGCCTGATGGCCCATCTTGAGCAGAGAAATAATATGCTTTCATTTATACAGACGGATAGATAATAATGAAGATATTGACAAAAGACTGTGTTGTTCACATCAGCGAGCGACTGCATTGAAACAAAAAAATGTCACTAATTTTCAAAAACTGCGACCTTGAAACTCAAGTGCTAAAATCTAGTTGGAATGAAAGAGAGGGAATGTGGTGGAGAATTGTGGCTAAAAATAACTTTAAAGGCAAAATTGTGTAGGGGACGGCAGAGTTGGTTCAAAAAACAAGTGTGTTTTTGTAAAAAACGCAAGTAGAGACAGACGGACCAACAGACAATAATACATACTTGACTGAGGTATGACTGAATTGACTTTTGGTAGGAGGTTTGAATTTGAAAGAAGGAAAGGCGGTGATTGGCCACAGATAATCATATTATCGGCGCTCAGACGCGCATTTTTGCCATTTAACTAAAAGCTGTCCGGTAGGAGAAACAGTAAATAATTCAGTGGTGTATTTCCCAGAAAGCTATTCCATATTTAGAGGGACGCCATACTAGAGCCAGCAGCTCAGCTGAGTTTTGCTAGCATATAACTGTGTTCTCTATTCATAATTCTGGTAAGACTGAAAGTATTTCTTTGTATATTTTAATATTGTTTAATGTTTCGAGTGATTTGATACTGCCATATCAAAATCTATCCCTTACAACAAGTAAGGATTCGCTCTAGACCCCCAGCCCCAGTTCAGGGTCTAGAGACAAACAAAATACATAAACGCCAGCAAGGATTATGAAGGGCGGATCAAGTGTTGAGATCAGTGGAACATATCAACTATCCTATTCAATGGCAGGAAGCTAATGAACATATTTCATAATATGTAGTCTGGGGGAACTTATACTATGTGAAACCAACTTGGTAAGATGTGCTGTATGGTCAGAGAGATCTGACCCCGTCTATGTGGTGTTGTTGTATAGTGTTGTATGTAGAGGTGGCTCAGGAGGTAGAGTTCTGACACATGACCCAATACTTTTATTTCAGAACTGTGAGTTTTTTATTTGGCACCAAAGTGGTGTCAAATGCTGTGTTGTAGAATACAAGTGTGGACCCGTGCAGTATAGCATTTTGGCAGAGCAGCCTTTTATTGCCCCCAAGCACGGAGAGGCGCACCAGATTCCAGCACCAGAACTACTCATTCGAGATACGTCCTCCCATCAGTAAATGGACCATGTGTGGTAGACATAGACTGGGAGTGATGAAGCCACCCCAACAGCACATCCATTAATCATTCTCCCAGATAAATTACAAATATAAACAGTAGTAATATTAATTAGTCTTGTAAAATACATATGTGCACACCTTTCATTTATTATGCCATATATTCATGCATTTCATTCATAATTTCAAAACCTTTCATATGTTCTGACCAAAATAAAACCTTGATTCAGAACAAATAAACTTAAAGAAAATTTACTATCAAAATTTTACACAGCTTGAGTTAGTTCAGTGTGTTTAAATTATATTAATATTATTAGACTTATTAAATATCTGTGGGTGTGTGTATGTAATCTACCTCAACACATTCCATATCAGTACCCTAGATTTTTAACGTAGTCACATTCATTAGTAAAAAAGATATGTGTGAGGTCGTAAGTGGTAGCAAGAAGGGCCTTCTGTAAATTCACAGCTACATTTATCTCAGGAGCCTTCACAGCTGACCTCATACATCACACTAGGTAATATCACCACCATACAGTACCATCAAATCCACTACAATAATTATGAAAAGCGCAATGAATCTGAAATGCAAATTTATCACTTTGCAGAAGGTAACTGTTATATTGTACAGGCATTTTCGCAGAGAGGCTAAGATGGATTGTTTATACCACGACATCCAAGAACCAGGTAGGAGAACACGAAAGGCCCTGGGTGTGGATAGAAGATCTTTTCAACAGGACGGTGATTGTACTGAGACTGCGGTGAAGCAAGGAAGGAAGAAAAAAATTGATGATTTTGATAAGGATGTCATTAGACGTTTGATTTTGAAGATGTTTAATGCCAATCAACTTGTTACTCTCCGCATGCTGAAAAGTCGGCTGCAAGCAGAATGCGTTATTAACGTCTCAAAAACAACTCTTTGGCAACTTGTCAGATGTGTCGGCTTCACGTTTAGAAAAACGTCTGGCGGAAGGAATTGTTTATGTGAAAAACCACATCTGGTTGCATCTCGAAGCAAATACCTTAGGCAGATTCGTGAGAGAATGCAAGACGGCTATGACATAGTGTATTTACACGAATCTTGGGTTAATGCTCATCATACGAACGAGAAAGAATGGCAATCTGTTGACGGAGACCATAGAAAGAAAAATCCCAGCAGCAAAGGTCAACGCATTATATTAGCACATGCTGGCAGCAAACAGAATGGGCTTGTCCGTGATGCAGAGCTTATTTTTCAATCAAAGTCTGTAGATGGTATGGACTACCCCAGTGAAATGAATGGGCAAATTTTTCGAGATTGGATAGTGAATACACTCCTCCTGACTCTAGATAGGCCGTCTTGCCTGGTGATGGATAATGCGTCCTATCATAATGTTCTAGCGCAGGAGGATAAAGCTCCCACTTCGGCAAGCACGAAAGACGAAATCAGGAGGTGGCTTGTGAATGAAAATATCGTCCCTGACAACAGCTATTTAAAACCAGAGTTGTTGCAGCTTGTGAGACAGAGGAATAAGACAAAAGTGTATCTGATTGATAAAATCATCCAAGAGCAGGGTCATGTTTCTCTTCGACTCCCACCTTTCCATTCTCACCTTAACCCAATAAAGCTGGTTTGGATAGAGTTAAAGGGCAAGTGGCCGCCTAGAACACTACTTTTAAAATGTGCGATGTTAAAGACATGACTCGTGAGGCCCTTTCACGAATAGACACAGAGTACTAGGCTAAATGTGAAGAACACGTGCTACAAGAAGAAGATTACTGGCAGCCAGATGGCTTGCAGTTTATCCAACCAATAACTGTTGTGAACTTATTGGAGTCGTCCGATTCGGAATGAGGCACGTTGATCGCATTCCTTCGTTTGTGATAAACTAATTTCATATGCCATAATGTTGTGATTTACTGCAAGAATTAATGTTACGGGCAGAATTTCTGAACGGACTATGTTCCAAGAAACAAACTTGACACTTTAAAAAAAAATGCAAAATCTCTAGAAAATCAAGAAGCAAAAAATTCAATACAAACAAAATGAAAGAACATAAATACAAGATTAATGACTTACTTAGTCGTTCCTCTTCTATCGTAAGCTTTAGAGGCTTGGAAGAGAACGCAATCTTATCCTATCGTCTGTCTTCCTCCTTGTCTGGGTCCATTCTACTCCTCGGTCTTTCAAAGATTGTCTAATGTTGTCCTCCTAGGGGTCTGGGTCGTCCTGGAGGTCTGGATCCCTGGCTCTTAGTTTCCTATGCTTGTCGTGTTAGCCAATCTTCTCTCACTCTGCAGACATGGCCAAACCATACTAATGACACTGGTTATAACAAACACAAAAACAAAATGAGAATACCACTAGGAAAATAAAAATTATGAGTTGCATGGAGAAAATGTTATGAATTCTCCACAATAAATGGACCACGTGACTGGTATGACAAATTGTACAAGTAACATGACTTGCTTCATAGCACCTGGTCATTATGGACTGGACACACTTTAGCATGGACAAATCTGCTTCTACATTTCCAACAAGGAAAAACAATTTGTCGTTGCAGCTAGCTTTACAGTTTTCAACAGCCAAAAACAAAATAACTTCTCACGCAAATTGAAATGGAAAAAAGCAATTTGTAATTGTAGGAAAATTTGGTACCATTACCTTTGGGATCGATGCTCGCAGCAAAATTGTATTGATCAATCAAATGTTGCGAGCTACGGCATCAGCGGAGACGTATGGTAATATACAAAAGAAATTTGGACGCGTCGTAGCGAATTATTTTTTGTGTGTTAACTATGTGATAAAGCACAGTCAAAGTAGTTAGGGGAAGGCATCCAATTTTTATTTCCAAAGGGGAACAATTCAACGCTTAATAAAATATCAAATTGAGTAACAGTTTTTCATTTTTTTTCCTTTTTATCAATTCATTATAAAAATTTATGTAAGGCACAACGGAATCTCTTATTTTTATTAGTATGTTTGTTAAGTTGTGAAAATAACGTGTGTTTACTTTGTTTAGAATAAAAATACTTTAAATAATATGGAGTTTGATGCGCAAGTTAAAGAAGTGAAGACTTATATCTTCTGCCACTTTCAATGATAATTGCGTAACATTTTTCTTTGTTGCAGCATTTGTATTCTCAAGTGTCCCGCAAAAATGTGTTCCACACATTAATCGCTTCTCGGCCTTTTGGCTAAGATCAAAGTGTCTAAGCACAGGGACCAAGACAGTGACATTCATGTGTCATTAGGTCCTTTGTGTGAGAACACAGAAGATCACTACAGTGACACATGATGTCATTGGGTCTTCCTGTGTTGGGACATGGGTCTTGACCAGGGCCGGGTTTGGGCGGGTACTAATGCGACCTCATGCGAGGAAAAAATATGCGACCTCAAGCGAGGAAAAAAAAAAAAAGAGAACTTTCTGAAACTTACAACAGATTTACCCACTGAAAACATACAACAACACTGGGAGCTATTAAAGAATACTATACGCGAGAGAACACAAATACTGGCAACAAGATTCATAGAGACAAAATACGACAGGAAAAGATAATAGAACAAGCCATCAAACTCGCAAATTTGATTGATAAAACAGCACCTGATATCATTACATTGCAGGAAGAACTAGATGTCACGTAGGGTTTATATTCATTTAATTTCCTACATCTTCTTCCTATTTCTTTCACCCGATATTCTCTCTTTTATTATCCTTGTATTTCTTTTTTTCCTGTATATTTTTCACCCATTCGTTTTGATATTATTATTTTCATATAATTCGCAAACTTTACCTGTTTTCTTTTCTCTAAAACAGAGAATCGCGCTAGGACGATATTACGTAGATGTCAGGGCTGCAGGGCGTCAGAAGGCGTGATAAGTCGGTTCGCTGAACATAAGACGTAGCAAATCGTCTACATTCTCACCGAGCGCGCGAGCTTCTTCTCGGCATTAGTCCCGGTGAGGGGTGATACTTTACATCTGCACCGGTCAGTATCCAGACATTTGTCTGGAAAATCCCAAACTGACACGGCGCTCACTTGGGCCATGGTCAGCTGTAGTGTGAAAACTGCCCTACATTGGAGTCAGGCTGTCTGGGATTTGAAACTGACACGCGTACATCGTGGTCAGTAGGTGACAGTTACGACACGCGTTAAGCGGACGTAAATGTTGGGAGTAGGGGAGATAATTTCGCGTGGCGAAATAGTTTGGGCCCTTTGTCTGATTTTAAGATATTGGCCAAGTTTGAAACTTTAATTTCATTCTCGCTCATAGACTCCACAGTAGATAGGTCGCTCGAAAACAGAATAGCTGTTAGCGAAGATCTCAGTTTGTTTCGGCAATTTGTCGAACTTCTAGACTTCCAGAAATATTTTCAGCATTTTTATTCTTAAGTTGTGCGACTACCTGTAATTCTGTGGTTGAGGTAATTAATATGATAGATATATAGATTTTGTGAGTGTTAAAGTGTTTAATCGCTTAATTCATTTTAATCTATTTCTTTAGCGCAGAAGAGAAATAAAGTGGTAGGCTATTATATTTTCTAGGGAAGCATTCAGTGGATAGCAGACTAAAAATTTAATTTCTAGCTTATAACGGCAATTGTAGCTATTTATAAATTTAATTTAACTGCTAATACTCAGTCGAGTGTATTTTTCTAAACTAACGTATAAACTCTAGAATCCAGCCTCATGAATGGTGACGGAATACGCACGTGTTCTTAATTTATGAGGATTGCTGATTTTTAAATATAACTTACGTCACGGGAAGTTTAAATGATAAGCAAAGCTCTCTGCTTGCAAGTTTAAATGTAAGTTTTAACCAGTACAGATTCTGTTTATTATATTATATGTGTTATTTTTCCTCCACACAGTGAAAGTTTTGGGGTGACCCTAACTTTACCAGCACCTAGTAGTAGTTTCCATACTTGTGAAGAAATAGACAGTCCTTATTTTGAACCACGTGGGTTTTCTCAAGTAACACTGATCTGACGGTGCAAGTTAGACAGAAATACTAATA
The DNA here is from genome assembly GCA_024509875.1 of Oreohelix idahoensis. Classification (NCBI taxonomy): domain Eukaryota; kingdom Metazoa; phylum Mollusca; class Gastropoda; order Stylommatophora; family Oreohelicidae; genus Oreohelix; species Oreohelix idahoensis. Next base: position 55,142 of record JAMPIV010019318.1, read on the forward strand.
TCCCTATAACGGGTTTTCAAAGACTGTAATGATAAATACTGGACCTTGGAGCCAGCACTTAATTTCTTCTAGAAACTCTATATAATTTGCTGCCTGGTGGCGTGAATATTAACAATCATTTCCCGACTAGATTATATCTTGTGGACAAATCTGTGGTGTGACTAAAGTGAATCCTATACTGAGGGAAGGCACCGACCTGACATTCATCATTTTTTTGAAACCTACGCTATTGACACTGTG